>JBBJLR010052289.1:0-11689 GCA_037577145.1 Brachypetersius gabonensis
ATAAGACGACCCCCGACTTTTCAGAACATTTTAAGGGGTTAAAAAGTCGTCTTATACGCCGGAATATACGGTACATTATATGACAAAAAGTGTGGACACCCCTCCTAGTTATTTAGTAGGTGTATAATGGGTATACAGGTGAATAAATTTAAGAACATAGTCATAGAGCCATCATAGACAAACAATGACAGTTGAATGTGTTCTATGGAAAAGTTCAGTAACTTTACTGGTAAGGTCATAGTATGCCACCTTTGCCACAAGTCAGCTGGTGGTAGACCTGCCCTAGTCAACAGTAAATACTATTATTATGAAGAAATAGAAGGAGCAACAAAAGGTCTGCCACGAACCAGCAAACTGCACAAACTCACAAAGTTCTCCTGCTGATTCTTGTAAAATTTTTCTGTTCTGTCACTCACTACAGAGTTCGTGTAATGGGTTTCCATGGACTGATGGATTTTCATGACCATGAAATGGGTTTTAATGATCAAGTGCTGCACACAAGCCTAGTCTGGACTCAAGGCTTGACTGGAAACAATGGAAAGGTGTTCACTGAAGTGATGAATCGTGCTCTACTATCTGACAGTGTGATAGACATGTGTGAGTTTGGAGGATTGTAAGAAAAGAAATACCAGCCAGAATAAACAGTAAAGTTTGGTGGAAAAGGGTTAATGGTCTCCAGCTGTTTTCCAAGTTTGAACCAATTGGTAGAAATGATGGAAAGATGTTTTAAACAATGAAATGTTTCCAGATTTATGGCAACAAGATTAACTATTATAAATGTTATAGATATGATGGACTAAATGGACAAACTTCATTCAAATTTTGTGTACGGTGTATAAAATAAATGTCTTGCATGGTTTGCACATTTGTGTTCAGAATACTTTTTACATGCTATTTCTATACCTTTGAATGTATCGTAAATTTCAACTATATAAGTAAAGATACAGTGCACTCTTTGATTACTAGCAGGTTTTGTTACATGAAAGGGTGCCAAACAGGGCACAAAAAACTCCTTTAGTTTAACTGCTGTATATGATTGTGTCTTTTTTAGTGTGTGTGATTCACTTGGATGGGCTTTGAAAACTGCAGTAGCTTCAGCTATTACACTCACCTTGGATTTGAACTCTCAGTGCATCTAGCTCGCAGCTGAATGCCTAAACTTGGCTGTACAGATAAAGCTACTGAATCTTCTTTTATGGCAAAGCCTCCGTTAGCTCTGTTAGTGGCAGAGCCCCAACCTACTGTTCACTTGGAATGTTTCTTACAGAGCTGCCTGGTGGTCACCTTGTGTGCTTGTAGGAGGAGTGGGATTTGGCTGATATTGTGTTGGCTTCTAAAAATGTTCTGTAGAGCAAAGATGTAATGCCCCTCTCTCTAAAAAGAAAACATGAGAGTTGTGGAACATGTGGAGCAAGCCTGAACAGGGATGTGGGAAGGAACTATCAGAGGGCCTATATCATAAAAAGAAAAAAAAAACATATTGTCCTGAAAAGAATAAGTGATGTAAAAATTTTTTAAAGAAACCAAGTTTTGGATAAGTTTTGAATGTTTTTGTGTTGCTAAGAAAACAATTTATATACGATTTATATCATTTACATATACAGTCAGTTATATAACTACTAGCACTGTTGGTAAAAATGGGTCAGAAAGGTCAAGAAAAACGCCTACGTAGTTAATAAGCTCAGTCTGTAAAATTTACTGCAATTAAAAGTTTTCAATATAAGAGATGTTCTTTCATGACCTTTTTGCCCATCTTTATCAAGGGTGCCAGTAATTATGGAGTTCACTGTGTCTGCCTATTCAAGCTATAGCTGTGTAGTCTTGCTGTCTCACATTGGAGGTGTGTTTCTTCCCTGTAATGTGTATTTTCCAACAAGTAAGAAAGAAATGATAATTTAATGACCACTGTATACTAACTGTTTGTTACTATACATTATTTGCTATATTTATTTTTAGAAGTACTTTCTGCATCCCTGTGTTTGCACTGGCTTATATTTGTTTCTTTACTTTGTTTCTTAACACACATTTTATGGCAGGATGTATAATCATTAAAGAACACAAAAATGACTCACTATAGACATGAGCTTTGACCCTTTAGAGGATCATTAGGACATTACTTTCTTGGTGCAACCTGCACTGTATCCAATAACATCAATGCCATAACAGAATATCTGGCAAAAAGGCTCTATGATTAGAGAAGGTAGCTGATGGTAGTAACAAACTGTAGAGAGAACCCAGAGCTGAACAAATGACTTTGTTAAATTAACGAGAAAAAGAAAGGAGATGTCAGCAGAAGGCTTAGTCAGAAGACAATAAAGAAATAAAAGAACAGAGCATAGGTACGCAAAGGTAACAACATGTACAGTTGTTCCTTGTGGGTTGTCCTGGAGCATGCTTTTAGTCATATGAGTCATATTTTCAGCTCAGATGTCTCACGTTTCTCCCCCTCTGGATATTCATTAATTTCATTAACACCTCTGCAAGAGAGACACGTCGGAAATGGGTAGCAGTGAGTGACAGAGAAGTGAAAAAATGAAGATACAGAACATTACTGATACCAGGTGGTTAAATAAGGTACTACAGCTCCAGTTTGACGACCTTAAAGTGCTAAAGCCTCTGTTTGACCAAGATCGTTTCATAATTAAGAGGCATCAGTAAGGTAAAAGTGGTCAAACTGATGGTCAGTGTGCAATCTGAATGTCCTGAATGCTTTGGTTTTGCTTTGAATCAGAATCCATTTGACCATGTATGAATGTATGATTGCAACACATTAACCAGAATAAATAGAATCAATTATTTGACACTATCCAGTCACTATCCAGTATTTGATTTCCAGTTCTACCCCAATGCTAAAATAAAAAGTACACAAAATAATGCATTCCATCAGTTGAGCAGTTCAGTTGGTTTATGTTAATGTTTCTGTTTTGGCTCTGAGTTTCTTGAACAGGACCTTCTTGGGCCTCAAAAGAAAATGAGAAAAGAGTCTGAGAAAGAGTGAATGGATGACTTTCACATATTTTTAGACTGAATTAAACACAGCCCCACAAACCACTTGCAGTCTATCAGTTTCTTCCGTCTTGGCACAAACGAAAACTTCAAAGACATGCAAATGTGTGTCGAAAGAAAAGACAAAGGCAAAAAGAGAAAGAACAAGGCACTCAATCTGATCTGAAAAGATATTTTTGTTCCAAAATCACAGGCACAATAAATAGAACAGCACAACTATAGCACTATTATTACACTTTTTAAAAATTGATTACTGAAATAATTGACTAATTGAAACACTGTACCTTCTGATGTGTGTGCGTGTGTATGTGTGTGTGTGTGTGTGTGTATGTACAAAATCTTTATATAAAATCTTTATAAAAGCTTTTTTTAAATACAATCTGAAGATGAACAGAAGATCAATATATGAGACATTTTGCAGTCTGAATAAATGTTTTTTTAGCAAACAATGCATCAGTTTAATAATAGACCTCACTGATAGCTACTGATCATTGCAGGTCTGATTAGTGTTTACATAAGTGTGTAGAAACTGTTGGGTTTCGAGTAATGTGCTCTGGATCAGCAGAGCTAAGACCAGAACAAGGAGATTGTTAAGAGAAGCTGTGAGTTACTATGCTGATGTTTGTGCGAGAATTTGACTAAGTCTGGCTGTTGCTAGGTGTTGAGGAGCTTTCTCAGTACAATCTGTCTCAGCACCTGTGCAGAGCGAGAACAGTGAGATGTAGTCGGGGTGAGGAAGGGGAAAGAGTTTAGAAGATAATACCCATGGATAGCTGCAGGAAAAGGGACATGGGTAAATGATAAACTGTTTGACCTTTTTTGTTTCAAAATCACTCGATTTCTTCAAAATGTAATTGTAGACATTTAGTTTAAATTTAAATGTTATTGTCTCCCTATTGTCTTATTTAATAAAACCTTCTCTTTATATACCATTCAGCTATATTATTAAATATAACTAATATTGTGAGAGTCACCCTCATGCTGCCACAACACCTCTGACCCATAGAGATATGGACTCCACAAAACCTCTGAAGGTATGCTGTGGTATCTGGCAACAAGACGTTAGCGGCAGATCATTTATAAACTGTAAGTTGTGAGGTGGAGCCTACATGGATCATATTACTTTGTCCAGCACATCCCACATCAGACTGAGAAATTAGAAAATATCGTATAAATTTTTACATGTTCCTCAACCCATTTCTGAATCATTTTTTCAGAGTGGCAGGGCACAGTATCTTGCTGAAATAGGGCCACTGTGATTAGGAAATGCCTATGCCTTGATGTGGTGTACCTGGTCTGCAACAGCGTTACAGTAACAGTTTCCCAGCAGATCACTGCCCAGAGCATCACACTGCCTCTCCATTGACTTCAGCTGGAAGCCAGTTCAGTAGTGGTTTGCTGACTTCTAATGGGGCAGCCCTTCAAATAGAAACATTAATTAGGCAAAACATAAGAAATGCATACGATACATAGTCAGTCAAGGGTCTGTATTATTGCATTACTTTGTGATTTTATTGTTCCTAGTAGACAAGTTAGCCAACTTGCTAACTGCACCGTTAACTGCACGGTTGGCTCCACTCAAGTCATTCTACTGACACTGACAATGCTAATCATCTACATTTTTTGCTGCAGATTAGTGCACAGCACTACTATCTGATGTATAATTATCTGATATAACTGTGTTTTATGTTGTGGCTGCTTACAGGGAACAGTGTTTGGGGATGGTACCTCTCAGGGTGAACACCTTAACCACTTGGCCACCAGCTACCAGCTGTTGATGTTATGGTAAAAATTTTATTAATGTAATGGTAAAAAAAATAAATACCTGAACATATGTTTTGCTTCTCTCCCAAAATGAACAGTTTGGAAATGCAAGCTTTGGTTATGATATGATACAATATGTCAATAACAAAACCTATATTTGTATCAAAGCATGTTCTATATGCTGTATTAAAAGCAGAAAGAGGAGTCTTTAAAGATTAAAATCCATTTTAATGAAAGAACTACTTACACATTCTTGGCTTTGAATCTCTAAAACACTTAATAATGCAGTTCACCAACTAGAAACACATAACTAACATGATACAGAATGATGACTCAGATAAACTAGTGTTGTTTGAGAAGCTTGATCAAATAGGAATCAATAGATCAAATTCTGACCGTTGAATGTGTGTCCCTGTTGCAAACTCGTTCCTTTGTTATATATTGACATTTTACATTCTTTCAGCCTGTTCTCTATTAAGTTCTGAGTATTTTTTTATCCCTCTCGTTCAAAAAGCTTCCCAAGGCTGCTCAGTCACGCTTTTGCCTTCAGCTCTATAGCAGTGGCGTGACTCGCCGTGAATGGCTTCTGGAGACAGAATAAATGTGTGTTTCTCTCTCAATGCTGCGACTGGAGACACATTTGGAGCTTTAAAATGCCTCATCGCTGTCATAAGCTTGCGAGCAGTTTGATACTTTTCTCTCATTACTGAGAGGCACAAGTCCCATGAGTGCAATAGGAACATTCGATGACACGAGATGACCTCTAGCAAACACACGAACACACACACACACACACACACACACGTCCCTATTAAAGGTGGGGACTGCTTATTGACAGCAGGGTGCAATCAGACCTCACATAGACAGATATATATCTGCAGCCGGGTGCCCATTACTCGCTCAGCCGTGGCTCACCCGTCGAGCTGGAGGTCCAGGCGAAAAAAGCGGCAATCCCATTAAAAAGCAGCGAAACCAATCAAACTGCTGGGCTCATGCTCACTCTTCCAGCCACTGGCCTGGTAATTGCCCGTCCACCAATTGGAGCTTATTAGAGAGTTTGGGTTTTTAATTGCCTGGCGGTTGGAACCGGATCAATGGCCGACTTATTAAAGACGAACCGTCCGGCCTGGACACACACTCTCACATACACACACGCACGCACATACATGCACGTAGGACGCAAAGAGCAGGCTGGGGGTCTCGCGCACCTTTGAGAAGTGTGTGCTCGTTAATGTGCCTCCCTTTTCTACATCTCCTTCCCCCTCCCACGCTTTTTCACTGTCACTCGCCCACTGTCTGTCTCGCTCTCATTCTTTCACTCCTGCTCTCGCTGTTTTATGACACACAGCCTTTCTTTTTCTCACTTTCTTTTTCTGTGCTCCTTGTCTGTCTCATTTGTTCCTCATTCCTTCACTCAAGCCCACTCTTTCTTCAGCCCATCTCTCTCTCTCTTCCTCTCTCTTTTTCAGTCTTTCTGTCTCTCTCTCTCTGACTCCTGCCCATTCTCTTTTGCTTCAGCCTCCCTCCCTATTTCTCTCCCCCCATGCTTTTTCACTGGCTCTTGCCTACCACCTGTCTCACTTTTTTCTTACTTTCTTTCTTTTTTCATAACACTTATTCTCTGTAATTCAATGCAGTTCAAATCACGGTTGATTTTTGGCGTGTCAAATACTAGCACTTGTTTGGCAAAGCTTTGATAATGCGATAAGAATAGCTTAGAACCTTTAGGAAATGTAAAATGTTAAGGGGAACAATAATGATAACATTAATAATGTTGATGAAAATAATGAAAAAATATTACTTATCCCTCTTATGCCCACTTATCTCTCATCTACTCACCCATTCCCTGTCTCAACTCTTGCTTTCTTTCTTCCACCACTGTCTCTATATTTTTCACTGTGCTTTTATTCTCTCTTTTTATGACAGTCTCAGTGTCTCTCTCTCTTTCTCTCTCTTTTGCTCTCTCTTCCCCTTCCTCTCCCCATGCTCTCGTTCACCTTTTCTCACTCACTGTCCATCTCCCTTGCTCTTTTTCTCTCTGTCTCTCATGTTTTGTCTCACTCTTTTTGCTCTTGCTGTCTCTTTCTGTTTCTCTTGCTAGTTCCTCTTTCCTGCGCAGTCTCAGTCTTCCTCATGCTGCTTCTCTCTCTCTCTCTCTCTCTCTCTCTCCCCACCTCTCTCCCCCTGTTATCCACTCTTGTGGAGGTGTTGTACACTCCTTTTCTGTCAGCTGTATTGTTGAACTGAGCTGGAGGGGTTGAGGCCATTGGCCCAGCCGCAGGAGAACAGAGTAGAAGATCAATAACGGCTAAATCAATATCTCTCCCCGGGTGAATTTCTGAGACTGGCTCAGAACAGACCAGGATTTTTTTCTCCTTTTTTGGGGGGGGGGGTTAATGAAAATGTCATCATTACCTTACACTTACCTCTTTGGCTCATTAAAAATCACTTCTGAATTTAAGGAAATGAGTTCTTATTAAACGCGTCTGATCCATTAGCACGTCTGGGCTGTTACACTTTCAGCACATTCACATGACTGATTTGAATTTCAAATTTAATGGAAGTTCAAGCCATCAGAGGTTTGCTAACGAGAAGACGCTGCTTCATTAAATTGTACACATCATTCTCTATGCCACACTGACATCTAGTGCTACAGGGTTGGTAATGCAGCAGATCAAAGAACTACTGTTGCTTCAATTGCAGCCAAACCAAACTAGCCAAAGGGAATGATGGTGAGTCCACTAAAGCTCAAATGCAAATAATACTCAAATAGAAATATTTTCTTGGTGGATCACTGTATTTAATAGCTTTACCGTCCAATATCAATCAATATCTCATGGCAACACATGATGGCAACGCTGTGTGTAATACAGTATGACAAAATTCCTACAAAACTGTTGGTTTGTTGGTTGGTTTTGATTACCAATTCCAACCACCATCCTTGTTCATTTGTTCATTCATCCATTATGAATGAACAAATAGTCCAAATTTCCAAATTTCGACAGATTGCAGATTCTTTCTGATATTAACATGGATTAAATATAAAGAATATTAATTTTTCATAATGTAATATAGTCATCATGCCACTGGCTACATTGTCTTAGCTGCTATCATGGTACGTAATGTATTGAAAATCTATGACAATATAATCTAGTTAGGTTTCTAATACCCAATTATTTAAAATAAAGAAAGCTAGAGTAGTGCCTTCCACCAAATTGTCATTGTGTACTGTAAGACACTGTACCAGAACAAAACCTCCTAAACAAAAACAGAAAACATGCTAGACTAGACTACTGTCATTATTCACTGGACACTAATTGGAGGAAATGCTAAGAATGCACAAGACACCACATTTTAATAACACCATTTGATGTATTAGGCCAAAACAAGAAAAAGTCCATCTTGGTTCCAGCTGGAAAAATCTCTGAAAATGGCGTCAGAGTGGGCACACTCAGCCTGCGGATCAGGCGGAGATCTGCCATAAACAAACACTCATTAGTGGCTGGCATTTAGCAGGAGTACCACAGCAGGCTACGAAAGATGAGCTGAGCCGGGTGGAGAAAGGCTCATACTCAGCTGGAGCCGCACACATCATATCCACCTACACACATGCATGCCCCCACACACACACACAACACAATTTCCCTATTTCCCTCTGGGTAGTCCTGTAATTATTGCATCATAAAATTGTTTACACATTTGGTCTTTATCCCTCTCATATATTAGAGAAGGATGGTAATGCTAACAGTTTGAAAGCAGATAGTTTCAACACCCCAAGTGTTGGCTCAAGGTACAATTCAAAAACGAGACATTTCCCTGTGAAATGTTTTGGAAAATGAACATAATGAGGTGCAAGAAAAGTGCCAGAGAATTGTTCTTAGTCTCTAATAACTTGATTATCTGGATCAGGTGTTTTAAACAAGAAACAGATCATCTCCAGGATCAGGTTATATGAGAAACTTCATATCTGCTAAATTATTTTCAGTTCCCCAGAACAGGAGCAGCTGATTTCATATGTATTCCCATTGACCAAACTGGGGTCAAACTGGGGTTTGATTTTAAATCAAAATCAGCTTTAGGATGAAAAGGAGGATTTGTTAAAATGCTATTGGCTGAGTAGAAGGATATTTGCAAATCTTTGTACTTGGGAATTGGTGCATTATGGAAGTATAATGTCTGAACCAACACCTCCTGTTGTAAATGTCCTGCAGGGAAGGGAGAACACTCCTGCAGCCGCGTTCTGTCACGTGGATCACTCTCTGAAGAGCTTTATGGAACACAGCTATTCCCATACCAGGATGTGATGTTCTGTATGAGGATGCTCTCCACAGTCCCTGAATAAAAAGTCCTGAGGATCGCTGAAGAGACCCCAAACTTCCTCAGTTATCGGAGGTTGTACAGGCGCTGCCTAGGTTTCTTTTGACTGGACCTGAATGTGAGCAGTCTATGTCAGGTCTGAGGAGATGTGGGCACCTAGATACTTGAAGGACAGCACCCACTCCACTGGAGCTCTGTTGATTATGAGGGGCTCGTAGTCCCGCTGCTGTATCCTTCTGAAGTCCACCACCAGCTCCTTGGTCTTTTCGACGTTCAGCTGGAGGTGATTGTCATCATGATGCCAGGTTCTTCACCTGGTCCATGTCATCAGCAAACCTCACAATGGTGTTGGAGCCATGAGTGGTCACACAGTCAGAGGTGCAGAGGGAGTACAGCAGTGGGGAGAGTATGCACTCCTGTGGTGCTCTAATGTTGGTGGTGATGCTGTCCGAGACACACCGAGACACACCTACCCACCACACACCACCATGCACACACACAGCTGTTAAGTCCTGGATCCCTCAGCTTTGTATACAGTCTACCTGGCACTATTGTGTTGAACGCTGAACTGTTGTCTTTGAACAGCAATCTCACATAGTTTCTTGTCCATGTGGCTGAGAGTGGTGTGCAGGACATGGGAGATGGGATCCTTTGAGTCGGTAGGCGAACTGGAGCGGGTCTGTGGTGTTTGTAATGGAGGAGGAGATGATGTTCTTCAGCAGTCTCTCAAACACCTTCATTACTTCCGAAGTCAGTACAACTGGCCGGTAGTCATTCAGGCATGAGGGCCTGGTGTTCTTAGGACGATGGTGGATCTTTTGAAGCACTTGGGGACTATGGACATGGCCAAGAACTCATTGAAGATGTAAGTGAACACAGCTGCTAGTTGGTCAGCACAGCAGCGCAACAGACAGACGCTGATTCCGTCCGATCGCGCCGCATTCCTAATGTTCGCTCTCATCAGCGCAGCACGGATAAAGTTAGCGCTGGCTGCTAACCACAAAATGGGCAAAGAACTCATTCAACTTGTTGGAAAATGCAGAGTCGGTATTGATCCTTGCAGTGTCCTTGGCTTTGTAGTCTGTGATGGTGCGCAGTTCATGCCACATGCTCCATGTATTGCCCTGATTGAAGCGAGACTCCAGATGCTCCTGGTACCTGCATTTGGAGTCTCTCACCATATGCCTGACGCTGTATGAAGTCGCTTTGCAGGCACGTTGTATGTGGTGCTCCTGGCATTCACTTCTGGTTTGGGAACATCTTGATTCTCACTGTAGGGATGATCTCCACCGCTAGCACGCTAATGAAGCTAACTGCTACATTCGTAAACTTACTGATGTTGTACGCACATGAACAGAGCGCGTCCCAATCTACATCATCGAGCGGGACCTGCTACGTAGCTTCTGATTGGGCAGACTGACTTTCACCTCCCTCGTGACCACCTCTGCTCTATGTAATTCCTGTTTATACTGGGGGATGAGAAAGACGGAGCAGTGATCGGAATTTCCAAAAGCTGGCTGTGAGACAGCTTTTTAGCCCTGCTTGTATGGCGTGTAGCAGAGGTCTCCTTCTGAAGTCCACCACCAGCTCCTTGGTCTTTCTGACGTTCAGCTGGAAGTGACACTATGATGCCAGTTCAAGCTGGGCGGACATCTAACGTGTTGGTAAAAATTCGGCATAACTTGTCTGAGGTTTGCTTTATTAAAATCTCCTACCACCAGTGTTGTAATACATTACAGATGTAGATTTCCACTGGCCAGTGCGCGCTAGGGCTTAAAGCGAACCAGGCGGGGCTTATAGCTTTGGACCTTAAGCTCATAGGCTGAAATCATGTTCCACCAGCGAGTGGGAGATGATGAATGAAACCACACGCATCTATTCACTGAACATGAACAGGAAATAGGATTTTTGATTTGTTAATGTCTCGTGGGCGAAAAAACTTTGTTGTAATGCAAGCGTTACTGAATATGTACCGAGTAAAATATTACTGAAAATTTATTACACTACTTACACTACTGCGTTACAGCAAAAAGTAATATGTTACTGTAATACATTACTTTTGTAACGCATTACCCCCAACACTGCCTATCACAATGAGGGCTGTGCCTGAGTCTTTGTTTTGAAACGCACTCAGCACATCATGTAGTTCAGACAAAGCTATACCTGTGTTCGCATGGGGTGGGATGTAGACCTCTGTGGCGATGACCGAGGTGAACTCACAGAGCAGGTAGACATTTAATGTGTGCCATCCCGGAAGTCGTTTATGTACTACATATGCTGTATGGACAATATGCTGTATGGCCTGACCATTACTTCAACAGGGACTTTAATGGCATTGCATTCAAATCCATAGACTTTAATATGAAGTTGGTCCTGTCACACGCACCAGACCACGTGAAGTCAGTCGGCACCGGAAATGACTCACGTTGAGTATATAAACAGGAAGTAAGTGGTACCTCATCACACAGCCATTGAAGTCTCTATGCTTCATGCATATGTGTCCTTTCTCCAACCCAACTCATCCGTCTCTCGGTACCGTGAGTACTCTGGCTCTTCGGAGCTGTTTGTATCTTGTCTGTGTGTGTGTTCAGAACGCGAGCCA
>JBBJLR010052320.1:0-11687 GCA_037577145.1 Brachypetersius gabonensis
ATTATAGCAGCTGCAGAGCATGTGGGCGGAGCCAGTATTAAAGTCACATTTGGTGTAATGGTCAGGCGTCTTATATGAACAAAAGTAATGGGACGGCCGCACGTGTCGGCTGGTTTTTGCAGGGGTCAGATGTCCCATTACTTTTTTTCATATTAAATAGCTCAGCGCTGGTGTTCAGGGGCAGGCTGGCTACATGTGCGTTCTGCAAAAAGGCCCAAGATGCGGCCGAGATGCCAAAACCCAACCTGGTAAAGAAAGTCCCAGTCCGCCGCTGCTCGCGTTACTTTAGTGAAAGCACAGACTTTCAAAATAAAAGGATTTTAAAAACCTGCGTTAACGCATTATAAAATAATTGGCGGCGTTAAGTAAATAATGCGTTAACACGATAAAAACGCATTAACCTTCCAGCACTAATATATATATATATATATATATAATTTATATATATATTAGTTTAAATACTTAAACTTTAACAATGTAGTTGTAGGATAAAAAAGCAAAAGAAGGTTCTGGTCAGTAAAACGAAGAAGAAATTTTCAAGATTCTGAATTATTTCCACTCACTATTTACATTTAACCACATCCATGATACCAATCATCTGATTTTTGAACATAGTCATTTTTTCGTCTCTGCCTTTTCATTAAAGTGTGTATCCAGGTGATTCTCATGTGCATCTGATCTCTCATCAGAGGCTTCTAGACAGACTTGTCATTATGTCATTAATGTCATTAAAGCAAAAGAGGAACACTAAGAAATTCTACAATTCATGTAAATATTTCTAAGGTTCAACTTTGCAGTTTTGAATGTATTCAATATATTAACTAATATAATTTGTAATGAAAAATTGTAATAAAATAGAAAAGAATTCAAACTTTTGGTCGCCTCATTTTGTAAATGACAGACCAGAAATGTCGATACTGCTGGTTAGCGTTCATTTGGTTTTTGACTTTTCTCTATTTCTATTTGAAAAATTTAATTGGCAAACTGCTTGAAACAACTCAAAGCTCCTTTCATTTTTCTTTTGGCCTTATGTTGCAAAATGTTTCCTTTAATATGAAGCATGACATTGCAAATATTGCTTTTTATTGATCATTCTGCATGTCAACAAAAGCAAGCATGAGCAGGTTTTTGATTTGATTATTCAGGCCAGGGTTCATCAACATGGTGCTCGCAGGCACCAGGGTGCCCCCCAGGACCACATGAGTAGCCCACAGACCTGTTCTGAAAATAGCACAACTCGCCAGTGAGCAGCATCTAACATTTAGTTTGATCCTGTAGCTATTCTCCTTTAATTTGCATTTATATAGATTTGAAAATGATAATGTCTTTAAAAAAGCATTGAAAACATGTTTATTATACATGAGGTTTAGATAAGTTTAGGTAAACCCAAAGCTCTCAGTTTCAAAAACGTTGGTGACCCCTGATCCAGGCAGTTTTTCTGGAGTTGAGAAATGTTTTTGCAGCACCTCTGGCCCTTTTAAATGGATTATAGCAAACTCTCCCGTACAGAGGTCCTGTCACAGGGCCTTTTTCCTTTGCCCCTCTTTTGGCCGGGTTGAAATTTCACATGGTCTGAATGTTGTTGCTGGATGCAGAGGGCACGCTGGGCCTTGATTGATTGATTGGCAGAATGCCTGACATGACAGCAAGGCAATCATTTCTTGGCAGAGTGCGGTGTCAATGAAATTAGCATCAAGGTGGGCTGATAAGTGATGCAATGCAACAGCAGAGATGGAAGAACAGGTGCGCAATAAATAAGACTAAAGATAGAGTTGAACAAATTGTACCAAGGGCACTGTCATTTGAATACTTTCTCTCACTGGGAAATAATTGCCAGCTGGTAATCGTGGTACATGGAGACAAGGTGGGTGGAGGTGCTCGTACGTGCTCAGGTGATTGGAATAGCCTTAAGCCTCTTAAGACTGTTTCCATAATTGCAGAGAAATAGGAATGCCATGTCTAGTCATTTCTAGATTTAAAGTTCATTTAATTGCAAGTGATGTTGAGTAGAGCCCAGCTCAAAATGAAACATGAGAGCAGAGCTGTCCATAGACTAACGATAAGCCTAGCTAATTAGAGGCCTATTTATGTCTGGCTCATCAGAATAAGCTGAGCCCATTTGTTCTGGCTATGGGTACTATGACAGTATATTATCCTTGTACTGTATATCATATGATAAAACCATAATATGCTTTTTAGTATGCTTTTATAAGCATACTGTGGATATTCACAGTACATAGTCTTAAAACAGTGACCAACTGCATGAAGCATGTCTGATTAACTGGATCTCATGTGTATGTCAAATGTTGAATAACATCACTGCAAACTTATTTATTTTTGCCCAGTTATGATTATGAAGTTGCTTAAAAAAACCCAAATTAATCATATTACCTGGATTGTCAGAACTATATGACACACAATTCTAAAGTGTTTATATTACATAGCAATGCAAAAAGGGCTAAATATGCTGCAAGTTTAAAGGGTTACATTTAAAACACTGAACGGCTGCATAGAGCACGTCTGGATATAATAAACTTTTTATGTGACAAAACTATTTTTATTGTGTGTTTAAACTTATCAAACTTATCAAAAGTGTTAAAAATCAAGTATTGTGATTTGCATATGCAGATGCTGAGAAAGTGCTATTTTTGTCATATTGACCACCCTGAGTTTAGACCCTACTACTGTGGGAACCGGCATCTGTCTTATTTTTACAATTTCTTGTTGCTTTCTTTAATAAATATTCAAGCTTGTAGAACTTTATGCTATTAGAAGTCTCTTTAATGATCCCAGAGGACCGATTTGCCCCCTTGGGTTATTAAATGTAATTATATCCTCAGACTGACAGTTTACATTTACTGCTTTTTTATTTCATGGAGGCAATAAGGGTCTGATCACACTATCTGGGTAATTACTTAGAAGTAAAGCTTTTCTAAAAACCTGAAATAGCAATAAGGAATCAGAGGCACGCACTGGCTTGTGATTAAGTGGGTATTAGCATATGCAGGACTGTAAATTAGTGTCTTGATGGGAGCCAGCCACCTGCTGTGGTGCAGAAAATATTCAGACACATTCAAACAAATACATTAAATACAATTATAAATTGAAGATGAGTATGATGCCACAGAATAGTTGCTTTGAGACTTAAACAGTAGAATAAAATGTAGCAATTACTGTTATTATTTGTTGCCACATTTCATATTCTGTCTTAGAATTGATGTTTTTACAGTTCATGCTGTAAACAAGTAAGAGCTATGTCTAGTTAAAGATAACACATTTTAACCAGTGGGTTGTTGTTTTTAGCTCAAAATGGGCCCTTTCTCAGTCAAGACCCAGATTAAGACCAAGCCAAGACAAAAAATATTGATGCATTTAAATCTACAGTTAGGTTTGTCTGGAAACCAATCCAGTGAGTTCATTTTTATAGAATTATTGTCTATTGTAGTCTGTTTTTCTATTGTAGTCTGTCCGTATTGTAATCTAGTCTGTTCCCCTAACATAGATCAAATGTTGCAATGAGCTAAGGTTTATTCAGTCATTTAAAACACCATGTATTTACCAGTGCTGGACGAAGAGTAGTGGATAACCCTACTTCCCTCCATGCACCAGACCTGGATTTAATTTGTTGTCTGGGCAAGCACATTATTTTAAACCAATATGTGTCTTCAGGCAACAGTCCTAATGCTACAGTATCTAGGAATCATAACGTCTAAAAGTGGCCCTTATAGTCATGTCAGAACACACCACAACTCAGCACACAGTGTGAACTTCCTCTTCTGCGTTATTGTCCTATACTGTGTATCATATGATTATAAAACAATAATATGCTTTTTAGTATGTTTTTATAAGCATACTGTGGATATTCACAGCACATAGTCTTAAAACAGTGACCAACTGCATGGAGCATGTCTGATCAACTGGATCTCATGTATATGTCAAATGTTGAATAACATCACTGTGTTTTGCAAACTTGTTTATTTTTGTCCAGTTATGATTATGAAGTTGCTTTAAAAAACCCAAATTAATCATATTACCTGGCTTATCAGAACTATTTGACACTTTATATTGCAAAATTCTAAAGTGTTTATATTACATAGCAATGCAAAAAGGGCTAAATATGCTGCAAGTTTAAAGGGTTATATTTAAAACACTGAACGGCTGCATAGAGCACGTCTGGATATAACAACCTTTTTATGTGACAAAACTATTTTTCTTGTCTGTTTAAACTTATCAAACTTTAAAAAGTGTTAAAAATCAAGTATTGTGATTTGCATATGCAGATGCTGAGAAAGTGCTATTTTTGTCATATTGACCACCCTGAGTTTAGACCCTACTACTGTGGGACCCGGCATCTGTCTTATTTTTTACCATTTCTTGTTGCTTTCTTTAATAAATATTCAAGCTTGTAGAATTTTGCACCATGTCTAAAACATAACTTCTAAAAGTGTTCCTTATAGTCATGTCAGAACACACCACAACTCAGCACACAGTGTGAACTTCCTCTTCTGCGTTCAACCTATTCACCAAGTGAAGCAGTGAGCTGGCACCAACATGTAATGTAGCTTTTAGCGACATGAAACACTTCGTGCGTCTGCCTGGTTCCTGTCACTGCCACTAGGGATGGGTTTTGAGAACAGGTTCCAGACTGATCAACACAGTAATATAAATAAGCTCCTGGTCCTGCTCTCAGAATCTATGCAGTGGTAATGCATTCTCACATAGCTGGCCTTTTCAAATGACCAGCTACCTGAGACTGCTAGATGGGAAAAGTGGGTGGGACAGGAGATATTTGTAGTGATTGATCCTCTCTCATTGTTTATACTCAAGAAACTATTTAGGTTGTTATTTATTTAAAAAATTAATGATAAAATAACTGCTAAATCTTTCAGTGCTTTTCATGTGATGTGTTTATTTTAGCAAATTATGGAGAGTAGCATCAATAATAATTTTGATATGCTGTTTCTGCTGCTTGTTTAGTGTATGTTTTTCTAATTTTTTTTGCCCTCCTAAATGTTCGTGGCACTGTTTTTGTTACAACGTCTTGTTTTACTTTTTGTCTTCAAGTCGTATGTTGTGCGGGTTTGTTTTTTGTGATGTCCATGCATCTGTAAGACTGTAAGAAACACAGTTTCGTTCAATCATATACTTTATATGTGGGTGGATGACAATAAAATCCAACTTGACTTGACTTGACTTGATAAGTATCTGCATCAGACTTGGTTAAGCTTCTCTAAAAGGAGGCATTTTGCATGTAACAGCCTCTAAGCATATAGATAAAAAAAGTCACATCTTACATTTTGCAAAATAAACATTCTAAAGTTCCAGTATTTTAACTTAATATTTAGTGTTCAAAAACATTTTTCTTAGGAAACAGGATGTCCATATTTTCAAACATCTGTCAAGGCAAGCTGTTTTGCATGGTTCATGTTGTCTACTTTTGTAGTGTGCATTACTGGCACCATGTATCAGAACTTACTTATGAGTAAATCTTCTTAGTAGTACATTTGATTCAGAGATCTGTTATGTTAATATTAATTCCCATGCTCATTTCTCCCAAGTGATAGGGTTGAATTTCAGTGCTAATCAACATCCTTCAGAGATGTCCTCCACTGTTCTTTGAAACCTTTCTTTAATTATTCCCTCATTAGTCCACTTTTTATTTGCAACTGGCCTTTGAGATGTCTGGCTTTTAGTCATTAAGCCAGGCTGATTAAATGTCAGCACCTTTTAGTTTCTCTGCAGATTCACAGAAGAACTACATTGTCACAGTGTAGTCATTTGGTTTTTGAAAAATTGGAAAAAGCCTGTAGACCACTGTTCACTAACCATGATACTGGAGATCAAACCTGTGTCTTGTCTGAAGAGCAGGCACTTTAATTCATCATAACAGCGGAGAGAGACATTACAGGAATGTTTTTTCGGAAGGTAGAACTTTGCATTAGGGCTGACCAAGACTTGTGCAGCCATCTGGACCAAGGTGTTAGCAAAAGATCGAAGTAATTTGATAGGTGGACCTCCAAGCATCACAATCACCCATCCTACATGTCCTACAGATTTGAGATTTGGGGAATCTGGTGGCCAAATCAACAACTGGAACTTTGTTGTGTTCCTTAAACGATTCTTAAAAAAATTGGTATAGATATAGATGAATGGGTATAATTAGTCTGCTACATAGTTTAGGTAGGTGGTATGTTTCAAAGTAAGACCCACGGTTCATAAATGGAACATTGCCCAGCCCCAACGTTTTTGGCAGTTCATGCTGCACTAGTTCTTTTTTGTAATCAGATAAAACTTGCCTTCAATGATTTTTGAGTGCCCTATGATCCTGTCATTTCTCCGTTTTTTCTTCCTTTTTTCTTTGCAACGTTTGGTAGACACTGACAGTTGTGTACCAGGAAGACTTGAGATTTTAGAGGTGCCCTAATTTGACTCTTATCAGAGTTGCTCAGATTCTTGCAGTTGCCCATTGTTTGACATCAAACAACTGGTCATAAAGAAAAAATATGGACTTTTTTTGTTTTGTTCAAAATTTCTCCACCCATTAATTTTACCAAAGACTGTTACAGCTTCAGAAGCCCCTAATGCTATCCTGAATCATAGTAGATGTTTGAGAAAAGGGTTAGTGCTGTAAATTGATGAAAAGACAGGCTAACGGATGCTACAGGCACACTGTTTTGTTGTGTCATTCAGTCAGTCACATCGCTTCGTGTAGAACCCATTAATTAGTATTCTGCTTGTCTTGTAAATCCATTACCCAGGAATTGCTGCCAGTCGGGAAGACATTATTCAGCATAATAATGAGAAGTCCGCCATACATTAAGTACGCTGTGAGCGGTAGAGGCTACTGCTTGATAAATCTTCTTGTCGTGAAAATAATCAACAAACTGCCAAAAGGTGAAGTTTTAACCCAACAAACATAGATCATTTATGCCTGGAGATTTAAATCCTTTTTTTTTCTTTGAAGATTTAAACGGGTAATAGACCAGGCTAATGATGGTTACTCTCCATAAAAGAAAGCTTTGTCTAATTAATATTATGCTGTGTAATTTATGCATGATAAGCTCATTAGTCAGTGACAGTGGTGGCATGGCCCTATAAAGCCTCAGAGTCAGCCCTGCCCGTCTTCAGAGTGAGAGTCCATTTGAGAAAACGGATTTATCTGCCCGACGCACCCCTTCTGCAGATGAGGTCTGCGAAGTGATTAAAACCCAGTTCAGACTTAATTGTTTCCATGATGACTTTAACGTCTCAATGGGTTTTTGTCTCGGTGGACCTCAGAGGGTGATAATAAAGAATAATGGTTTTAGGGCTCCTTGGGGGAAGTGGATGTACCATTGCTGGAAGTAGAGGCCAACACAGAACAGGGATATGCATAATAAGGTCAGTCAAGGACACGTTATCTTGACATTCACAATTCTGTGAACTCTATATAAGCATGAAAATCAACTGGGTCATCCCATATCACCTTACCATAGCTTATTAAGAATGTTCTTGAAAATTTTTTTTTTTTTTTTTCATATTTCATCATTTTTGTTTGGCCCCACCATTTAACCTTTAAACTATTTTTTTTTATTTGTAAGCCCCAGTGTAGCTGCAATAATTTGGTGCATGGTGCATAATTTGGTAAGAAAAAATCAGTTTTCTGTGATGTCACAAAAACCAAACCATTTACTCAGCATTTTCAGCAGTTAATCCGAACAAAGGCATATTATTACTTACATATATATAAAGAAATATAGTGAAAGTGACCATTCGGTCATACGTGAACACACCACAGCACACAGTGTGAACAGCACGAAATACATCCTATGCATTTAACCCATTCACCAAGTGAAGTAGTGGGCAGCTACGAACACAGCGCCCGGGGACGGTACCTTGCTCAGGGTACCTCAGAGGTACCTAGCGGTCTTAAGAATCGAACCTGTGATTTCCTGATCACTGGCCGAATGCAATAACCACTAGGCTACCAGCTTAGTGGCACAGTAACTGAAACAATCTATTTAATTATACTGGAAAAGAGTTTGGAAATAATCATCAAATTTGATCTATTTTTGATATATAAAACATCCCAAATTGATTTTTAAAAATTAGATAGATGTCAAACTGATATTCTAGGGAATTCTAGGGGTTAATGCCGAGTGCTTATAGTGACACAACACCCTAAAACTTTGGAGCCCACAGAGAGAACTCAACCATCCAGATGTACCTGTGTGAATAATTTATTAATACACCTCATAAAATGCAAATGCATTTATCACAACGCGAAAGTACGACAGACAATGCGTGCACAGTGCGCATTATGCCTTTCACTCATGCACAAGGCTCTTTTGGTTTGACAGCAGAACAGCAGGAGCTCTCAGCCTGACGCCTCCCACTGAAGAAGTTACATAATGGCCCTTAGCTCTTTCTGAGAGAGTTGGAGAAGGAATGCTCCTGGCCTGGCATTTTGTTTTATGTAAACACATCTCTCACATTATTGGTTGAATGTTATGGAGCACAAACAAGATTAGAAGCAGCAAAAAGGAAACTTTTTGATGGCTTTGCAGAGCCTCTCTCCTTATCTCAGATTTGCTTCTGCCAGAGGCTGCTTGTCTGCAGTGTTTGGTTATTAGGGCTTCACTGAGGCTCACTGAGGCAAATGCGCAACATGCTCATCTGAAAAGAAGCTGGATTGATTTATGGTTGATAACATGCCTAACTACACAGTCCACATTTTGTGGAAATGTGTGTGCCTGTCTATTAGACCTGCACAATATCAGGAAAACATGCGATATGCGATAATGTTGTTGAGTGTTGCGATGGCGATATCACATGCGATAAGTGAGTAAAAACTTAGCCTTTATAGTGTTAATGTTTTTCTGCTTTGGATTTGCTGGTAATAAAGACTCCAGACGTTGACTAGTCTATGCAGAAAAAAAATTAAATGCAATATTTCCATTCCAACATGTTTTTTTTTTAAAGAATTTACTTAAACAGAGCATTTAACGCCTCCCATAAAACATTTGAACCATTGAACATTGTTGAAAAAAAAACTACAAATATTTTTCTTAAATAAATGTAAACATAATTTAAATTGCAGTAAGTTCTTAGCCAGAAAAAAATAGCAAAAGGAACAATCTATAACTGTAGCACAGAAGATAAAGAAACTGCCCAGAGATTGTTTTGTCCTCTTCTCTGTGGCACTGGGTGAAGATTTTTGGAAACACACCATTTATTGCAGTTCAGTCAATAAATGCGGTATGTATATTTTTTCACGATATGTATATTGCGCATGTTGATATCGCGATGACGGTAAATTTGCGATATATTGTGCAGCCCTACTGTCTTTACGTGTATACCTTGTGTATTTATTTTAGGAGTGAGTTTATCACTTTACTTCAGTCTTGCATCATACACGAATTGGTATATTGGTCGATATTATTTAAGACAGACTTAGATTGTTTTAGCTGTCTGTTACGGACTGTGACAAATGTTTGGGCAAAGGTTTGTGTGCCACCGGTGGTACTGTGTGTGATCTCTGATTTCACTCACAGTCCAAAGACATGCGCGTCAGGTGAGTTGGGGACTCTAAATTGACTGTAGATTTGAGTGTGTGTGCGCCCTGCATTGAATCCTTGTCTTGCACCCATTGACCCCATGATAAGCTCTGGGTATATATACACAAGTGGTTTTGTTGAAGAAATTGCTGCTATGTCAGCTATCTGTGCCTTAATATTTGCTGGTTTATCCTTTTATCCTTTTGGCTGTAATGAAGGCACTTCAGATGAAAGATGGTTGAGATAAGTGGATTAAGTGTTTGTGCAGTTATCATCATAGTGTAATTGTCTGTAATCCATTCCTTCTATTAAAAGCCCTCTTGCAAATGAAAATGTCTCTTATGTTTTAATATTTTAATCTTATAGCTCAGTTCTGACCAACTGTGTGTTTTTCCCCTATCTACTAAATCCATCTGGCTCAATATTAATATCAGCCATGGTGAGAATCAGTCTTACATCCTTTAATGCAATGAACTTATCGATCCCCAAACATCTGCTGAGTTGGCTAGGTGTGTGCGTTTTGGTCTCCTTGAATGTCGTTGTGCCATATAAATGTATTATGATGTGAGGTACAAAGAAACAATGAACTAATGGTAAAAACAGAGGCTTTGCGCAGTCATTTATGTCCTGATGGACAAAGAGCATGAGTCAATAAGAAAGTTCAGTGCAGTTCAGTTACAACTGGCTCTGAAGCTGCATGTTATTTATAGAAGATATAATACTCTGCGGGATTTACAGTGCTTAAATTCCTTTGAACTGCCATATTGATAGTGAAGTGGTGCTTCTGCGATTTTTAAAAAAAAAAGCTGTGTCACGCAGCTAATTGTGTCCACTGGCTGTAAACTCAGGACAAGATAGTCTCATGATTATGCTTTTTATAATGATGATGCTTGATCACTCCTTTTATACAGTGACCTTTCTGTCCCTGTGATTTGATTACTTTCTCTAAAATGATATCACACACGGGGTCGTCAAGTTATGATGAAGCTCAGTTCCTTCTGGTGTAAGCCGAATTACACCTTAGCCAAAGTTAATGACCTATCCTAACACAGTTAGTTGTAAAATCTATGGACACAACTAAGAAAAAATGACCAACATTAGTGTAAAAAAAATAGTTCAGAAGCCATGATGAAGTCAAAAAGTAGCCAAAAAAGCAACACAAACATTTGCTGGGCAGATAAGCATACTCCCTTGCGCACGCTACTCCATATTCTGTGTATTCTGCCCATTCTACATATTCTTCTGCCGCGCGCAACTTAACTACTACAACTTGAGTAAACTCACAATGTCGTATGTCTAGATCTTCGTAATTTTTTTTTTCAAATATATGTATGAAATATTACTTGCAATACACGCAGAATTAGAATTTCCACCCTGTTAGGTCTATCTAATGTAATGCAAAACAGTTTTTTTCCCCCAGCATAGCGCTTACAGTATTTGCTCAGCTGTCTCATTTTGACGAACTTGCTATGAAATAGTGAAAGCAGCACAATACTGGAGCTGTCAGTGTGAAATGCCTCCGCATGGGAGAGTACGCAGATTCTACAGAGTTCTTTGACACTCACACAGTAGTGTATCTAAATTTGCGCTACTTGTCTGGAATACAATCTGCTTTCTGGACTGGATGATGTTAACCCATTTATCTCTGGACTTATTTTTCCCCCTTTCCTACATTCTTCCCAATGTAGCTGTCTTTAGTACACCCAATAGTTTGGACTACCCCAATCCCACAATATCACCATCCATGGGAGGGTGAAGTCTAGCATCTGTATGTAATATTTTGTTATATTTTTATAATATTTTTATGTTTGCTGTTGAAATACTTGACTGTTTTTTTTTTTTTATAAAAATTAAAATTAATTGTTTGGCTCATTAAAAAGTAAATAATGCTATTTAAAGTTGGGAATAAATGTATCATTATAAACTATGGGTAAAAAACACACACTGGCTATTGGCAAGTTTGGCCAGTCAGCGTTGAAATTAGTCATAAAGACTTAAGATTAACGGAGGCTAGCATAAGATATGTGATAGATACTGTAGATGGATGGATGGATGGATGGATGGATGGATAGACAGACAGAGAGAAAATGAGAGAGAGAGAGAGAGAGAGAGAGAGAGAGAGAGAGAGAGAGAGAGAGAGAGAGAGAGAGA
>JBBJLR010052331.1:0-11687 GCA_037577145.1 Brachypetersius gabonensis
AGGGATTACTTTTAAATGACAGTAATAAGTAATCTGTAATGCATTACAGTTTGGAAGTAACTTGCACAACACTGCTCGCCATATGTAGCAGCTTCTCTGAATATGTTCCAATCTGTACAAATAAAACAGTCCTGAAGTGCTGTGACGGCTCTCATTTGGGCAGACTGTGAAGGTTCTTCTGGCTCTGGTAGGAAGAACTGATTTCAGGTTTGTGTGATTAAAGTCACCAGCGACAATGAAAAATCTATCTGGGTGCCCTGTTTGTATCTTCACGGGCAAAAATCTTGGTGAACTCAGTAGCATGCTGACCCTTCTAGCTGGATGGCTGACTCCGTGATGGTGAGCTTTAGCCATGTTTCTGTGAAAATGAAAATACAGCAGTCCTTTATTTTTTGCAGGCTAGATATTTTCCCAGGCTATAGTCAGGTTAGGACAGAATTTTGTCAGGTGACAAGCCGGCTCCTAAGCAATTTTGTTGGGCTCCGACAGTTGGGTTCAGACAGTGTTGTTCAAAATTCAAAAATTTAGTTTTATGTGTCAGGGAGGATTTGAGCAAAATGTTCCTGGGCTATATTTGAATTCACATCAAAATTTCAGGCCTTATTAATGCCGTGTCACTCTCTCTGTGTTTTTCTTTACCTCTCTCTTTCTTTCAGCCTTGCCTGCAGTACTGGCCTGAGACGGGCATGCAGCAGTTTGGACCCATGACAGTTGAACTTCTCTCCAGGTCCACAGACGATGATGTCATCACACGACTGTTCAGGGTCACTAACATCACACGGGTACGTTTGTGTCGGCAGAAAAAACGAGACTTGTTCTGGAATATAATGTCCTCTTTATTAGCCATTCCATCATAGTGATGAGCTGGTGTCATTAGGGGGTTAACACTGGAGCCACTCTATTATAATGCACCATTAAATGCAGACCTCATTAAAAGACTTGCCTGACATCTGACGTCCTCTGGCGCATTTACACTGGCTAATGGTCTAAGAGGCTATATGTCTTAATTTATCATTTTAGGATTCAGTGAATTCAATGTAGGTGTAGTTAAAGCAATAATTAAACATTGTGGCAGTTCCTGCAATGTGGCTCTTTCAAATTGCCCCTAAATGTGTGTGTTTTATAGGGATGAGTATGTAGTGAGTATGAGAGAATGTAACTGTTTTAGTGTATATACTTACGGTACTTGTCAGAGGTTTTGACACAACCGCTTGGAAAAAGCTATGGAAACTATAGCATGGAACTATGGAATTAATTGCCCACATATACAGTATGTATATATACATTTTTTTAATCCATTTTGGATTGTGATAAACATGTTGAACAAATAATACAGAAATGATTTGTGCAATCAACCTTTGATTGAAAAACATTAATCCAATCTGAAATGTCCAGACATTAATTTGAAGGTGGACCTTTTTACGTGTTTTTGTGATTGTGTATGTGTGTGTGTGTGTATGCGCATATGTACAGCCATGGAAAAAAATGTTTTCCCTTTTTTCTGTTCACTCTGTTCTGTTTCTACAATTTGCGGTAGTGCATGTGTGTGTGTAAAATGCACAGGTTGCTATTTTATTATAAACTATTGCAGTGTGAGCTGTGTAAAAAATAAGAAATGCCTCCACATGTGCTGTAAGTGCAGTAGTGTTTGTAGAGCAGCTTTTCTATGTGCTGCCTTCCAGCAGCTCCACTTCTGATTCAGTTTCTGATGGGATGAAACAAAGCTCACACATGCACACACTATACTCTTAGCATCATTATTTTTCACTGTTTTTGGTTGCAGTTGTAAAATAATGTAAGGGTGTTGTGTAGTTTAACATTTTTGTTTGGAGTTTTGGGTCTAGTGTGGTCAATAGTGTATAAAACAACAGTGACATGCACTTTTTACACAGACACACCCACAGCCTCTTATTTTTTTCTATGGTTGTATGTGAACAAAGGAAGACTGTCTTGACCCTTATTTGACCCCGATGGCCTCATCAGTGCCAACCTGTATCCTTGACATCTAGCTCCCAAAGTATCCCAAGAATCACCTCACCCTCACAAAGCATACCTGTCAACTAGACTGTCACCCTTAGACACTTCATGTCACCTTCCTGTCAGCTGAGTTAACTCCCCTTCAGCCTTGGCTCCCCTGGCCTGTGTCACACTGTTCTAGCCACAGAGAAACTCTCCATGTAACTGTCAGAAACAATCCCCATCCTGCCTTTTCACAGGACCCAAGCGAGAGCTTTCCCCGACGGGACGATGATTATCACTTTCCCAATAAGGTACACCACTAGAGTAGAATCTGCCGCAGAGAAATGAGGGGAGATGTTGATGCTTTGACCTCAAAGTCAGTAGAGAGTGTTATAAATACATTTCAGTTTGAGAGTTAAGTTAGTTTAATGGGGCCACTCACAGTGTGTGAGCCCATTAAACTAACTTAATAGTGCTTGTAAAAGTGATTTCTGTAAATGATTTATGGCGTGCTCACTTTAAAAGCCTTACTGGTCATAACGTCTTGAAATAGTGCGACCCAGTGTACAACTAGCTGCATAATTCTCAAATATTCGTGGGGCATTGGTCCGGTCAGATTCTGGAAGATTATCAAAGTCTGTTCCCCACCGTAAAAGAATGTGGCCTTCCAAGTACCACTGAGGTCCACAAGAACAGCATGAAAATGCATAAAGTTATCCAGATTAAAAAGGATGTATTGAATGATGAATACATATGTTGAAGTCGAAACTTAAAGGCGGTGGTGAACAGAAGATAATTGATAATATTTTTTTTTTCTTTTCTTTGGTTTAGCTGTGATTTGTTGACCGCAGTCTTTGTTACCAGGAAGCTTAATTGTTATTGCTGAGGTAACTTAGCAGTCGATATCATTAGGAATATTATCTGCTTTTTATCTGGTTGTTCGTCGATGGGTTCTAGTTGTGCCAAATCCAAGACTTGATTTGATCTTCCTATCTTGTATTTGCCACATGAACAAAGCTTACCCGCTACTTACCCACTACTGCATGGTAGCTATGTTCCCATTAACATGATTTTACCATAGACTATGGAAACGTAAATTGTCAGTTATATTTTACGAATGTCATGAAAACTTTTTTCAGTTTAGCTGATGCATGTTTGTTAATATCTAAAATAATGAGAAAACATACACCAGATGTGCAATACATTTTCCTGACATGCATTTTATAAAAAACACACCAGACTGGAGGACTGATAGCTGGACTGATGAGGAGATGATTTTATGAGGAATCTTCCCTCTTTTCAGTACTTACAGAGAGAGTTGTCCAAAAGTTCTATAGCCCTTTTAAATGGAATGAGTTCAAACAGGCAGAGAAATGTGATGTCAAATTGAACTTATTTAATTTAATGCACAAAAATCCAATGGAAACATAGTAATATGCACATACTAAGTATAGTGCAGTTCATGCTCATCTGACTATTTCAGTTACACCACAAATAAGAACATATGATACTAATCCAAGTCACATGCTGAAAAGATACATTTTTATTGTTCACACAGCTCAAAATAAAGTCAAATGTATGTTAAAATGTCAGTCCTCTAATGTTAACCAAGTCTAAAGTGAACAGTTTAGGTGGGGGATTTTATTTTAACATTGAACATGAATGTGTTTAATATACTCTGTTGTTTTCTCTGTCTGTCTGTTCCACCCTGGACCTCTCTGTCAATCTCTCGGTCTTGCAGCTGCAGGAGGGGCAACTGGTGGTCCGGCATTTCCAGTTCTTGCGCTGGTCGGCCTATCGCGAAATCCCTGACTCTAAAAAGGCCTTCCTCACCCTGCTGGCCCAAGTTCAGAAGTGGCAGAGGGAATGTGGCGAAGGTCGCACTGTGGTTCACTGCCTGTGAGTATTCCAATACTACATTTTGAAAATAAGTAGAGAAAGGGAGGTCCCTTCAATACTGAGTCATTTTAATGTGCTCTTCTACTTTCGATGATGTGTGCTTGCTCACTTATAAACTATTGCATTGCAGTCAACAAGAAAAGGTTAGCATGTAGCTCCTTGTATGTAGCGATAGAAAATATGGGCGCACACAGGAAGTTCAATTTCCACCTGCTGATCCATTATACTATGATTACTGAGGTCTGAGGGGACAAATTGCTGGATGGCCAGCAATACATTATGTACGGCTCGATTATACCAGTGATCATCTGCTCTCCTTCGGTCCTCATCAGCCTCAGACATACCCACAGAGGTAAAGCTGCTTTAGGCACTTAATCCTTGCCTCCGCTTTCATGTATTCATTTTCCTCAGTTTATGGCTCCTCCACTCTGGCCTCAGGACACAGCCCTTCCACCTACATCCTCCAGTGGATTTTTATGCTGCTTGCTTTCTGTGTTAATGAGACCGTCTCGCAGATACAGAGAGCCGGGCTTCAAAGCCGACGTACTCTTCCTCTGTCAGCATCCTGAGGCACTGATCCCAGTTCAGTGTGAGGTGGCAGTTTCACCACCGAAACTTCTGCATTTCTCTGTGTGCCATCTTCTGGCGGTAGAGCAGATTTCTACCTGCTTTTGATACACTCTTGGGACAATAAATGTTTCACTGTCCCCAGTCTCTTCTCTCAAAACTTACTTATCCATGCTTTAACTGTTAAAAGTCACAGCACTTGCTAATGATAGCCAAACCATATTGTTATTTTATATTATATTTTTCACTTGTAGGTCACAATATGGTATGCGCATGTGTACTCGAGTGCTGCCAGTACTGAAATACTGAACTACAGTAATGTTTCGGATTTGGAAGGTATAATGTGACAGTTTTGCTTGTGTGGGTAGCAAGTGTGTAAGTCACATTACACTTTTCTACTATGAAACATGGGCTACAGGCCCCATGATGAAGCAGTGGGTAGTGCTGTGCCTCATACCTCCAAGGTTGGGGGTTGAATCTGGGTCCTGGTGTTGTGTGTGTGTGGAGTTTGCACGTTCTCCTCGTGGTGGTTTCGGTTTCCGGTTTCTCCTGAAGTCCAAAGACGTGCGCCTCAGGTGAGTCCCTGCCTCATGCCCACTGACCCCCGGGATAGGCCTGCAATGCTAGTTAGGGTTCCAGGAGTGAGTTAGAAACATGAGTTGCTTTAACATGAGTACATGATTTGCCAAGCCTCATGATGATGGCTGAAGATAACAAAAACACCAAGTTATTAAGAATAACAGAATGCCATAAAAACATTTTGCAGAATGTATTACTATTACCTGTAGATGCATTAATTGTCAGCACACTATGTGATAATACTAAGTGCATTTTTGGCAGGGCAGGACTGGGACCAAAAATCGGCCCAGGCATTTTGAGCTGACACCAGCCCAGCAGACTGTCTCACTGCAAGGGGGGGGGCGGTTGCAGGACTGCTGCTGACACATTCTGTGCCCACCGGGGCCCCTCTCACTGTCGTTCTTCAAAGGGGCCTGGGAGTGCTGACAGGATTCCGAGTCGGCCCAAATTTATGCCCGATGCCCAGTCCAGCACTGATTATCGGCAGGGCTACGTTTAGATTTAAGCTTTGGATTAGTATACACAACATCTACAGTAGACCATCCCATTTTTGTTTTGCAGAAACAAAGAAAAATGTTTTTTTCATTTTTAAAAATTTATTCAAAAGTTAAAATGTCTATTTCACTTATCGCGGGGGGGTTGGGGGTTGGGGCCTGTCCCAGTGGTCATAGGGCAAAACACCCTGGACAGGTCACCCGTCCATCACAGCATCTCCAGTTTTCTTGTCCATGGGAGGAAACCAGAGTTCCACACGGAAAACCTCACAGACATGGGCAGAGCGCCACATGGAAAGGGATGCCCCACCTGGGAATCAAACCCAGAGCCTTCTCACTGTAATCATATACTGATAGAGCCTCTGTTTTTAATTCCAATTCACACACATGGGGAATTTAAAAACAAAATGGGTGTGTTTCAGGAATGGCGGTGGGCGTAGTGGCACTTTCTGCACTTCGACCATGATAATGGAGATGGTTCGGCACCACCGCATGGTGGACGTTTTCTACGCTGTCAAGACTCTCCGCAACTCTAAGCCTAATATGGTGGAAACCGTGGTATGTGATTTTTTATGTTTGGTGTCTGACAAGCTTGTTAATTATTCATTGTTGTGCTGGAAATCCTTCTAAAGCAGTACACTGGAAACAAGTAATGCATGTGCACATCACTAACAGCTGTGCATCAATAAAATATCCACATTTAAAGGTATCAGGATAACTTTTCTAATGAGTGAATTCAGCTACTTTAAGGTGCACCCATTTCTTACATGGGCCTTAAATTGTGCTTTCAAGAATTTACATTAAAAAACACTGCCAATAGAATGCGCCACACAAAAGCCTATGAACACCATGCCCAACACCCAGCATTGGCCAAGCATTTCCAACGTTGGGAAACATCCTCACTGTAATGTTCCAGCTTCTAGTTTAAAACCTTCTCAGGGGAGTAGAGGCTGTCATTGCAGCAGAGGAGGGAATCCTCATTAATGATATCAGTGACTGACACTTTTTATTCCACGCCTACTACCGTAACACTTAAATACTGCTACATAATATTGACATAACCATGTCATCAACATGCCAGAACCTAATTAAGGTTTGCTAGATTTTCTGTAATGATGTCGAACATTATGGCATCTTTTTCTCACATGATACCATAATACTTTTGAACAGTTGGGGTTGTGTGTTTTCATAAATAATATCACCGGTGCGATAATCTTCTAAAGCACAGTCGTGATGTTATTTGTGATAACACACAACCCCAATTGTTCAGTTGTTCAAATGTATTACACAACAGTTCTACAAAATAAAGCTCACATTTATACCCACAGTACCTTCTGCCAAAAAAGAAGAGCATATTACAACCCGATCTGTAGCCATGTCAAGTTCAGCTCTTTTTTTTTTTCCTTTTTATTAGATTTACCTAAATGTTGTTGTTCAGGCTCACTATAAAAGCCTTTCACAGCACAGTTTACTATTCGATTTGGATTTCGTCTATTTTTGGCAAACTTCAGTTTGTAATGTGAAGTTAGTTGTTCTACCATCAAGACTGCTTCCTTAAGGGCAATGACAGGTTGCAGACTTGATGCTTGTTTTCTTTTTTGTATACTGTGTTTCTGTTTTGCACACAAGTTGAAAATTTTTTTAGCAAACAGTGCTTAATGATATAGTTATTGTGAAAAACATGCCCTGTTATCATTAAGCTTACTGTTATGTAATACATAATACAATGTGCCAGCTTCAGTGAAATGGTTATGTGGCACGTAAAGTTATGTCCTATTGGTCAACTGAAATCAATATATTTTATGTGGCCCATCCACTTCTATGTTTATGGGCTTTGGGTTCTTGTAAACCTCGACTTTAGTTTTTGTTTATACTAAACATAATATAATTTGAATCAAAAGAATTCAGTGCAGCACTATTTTCAGCACAACAAGATGCTCTTCAATAGCACTAATGCATCCTAAAGCTGAAGTGGCTCTTTTTGTGCTACCATTCCAGGAGCAGTATCGATTCTGCTATGACCTGGCGTTGGAGTACCTTGACTGCCTAGAGGTCAGATAACACCTGAAGCAGTGACCGACCCACCAGTGCAAGAGCAAGAGAGCCTTTCTGAGTCTGCACCTTGAGTCTCATTTGCTTATGTTTTCCTTTCTCTCTATGGTCTCTCAGGCGTGAACGAATGAACCTTTCTGTTGCGAGAATGTAAAGATGCAGCCATGGGAGACTTGCCGTGGTTTGACCTGTGTTATGCATTTTGCTTTTGTCTCTCTCTCTCTCTCTCTCTCTCTCTCTCTGGCTCATTGTGCAAAATATATTTTCTTCAAATGCTACCAGGGACTAGGAAGAGTGGGTAGCAAAGAAAACCCCTGTACCTGTGAAGCATAGGCCATTTACATGGTTATGGCAACTCCAGCCCCAACGACAGTCATGCTTTGATCCAGACTCCAAAAGCTCAGCCAATCTCTGCCTTACTCACTGAGCAAGAGGAACACACTGCGCTCCAATGACACCAAGAGACTGCAGCAAAAACCCTGTGTATGTAGAGTATGTGTATTGTTATTCCCTGTACCTGGTGCAGTCTAGTGTGGACAAGCGACCAGTAATTTTCATGAACGAAACAGACATAAAGCAAATTCCTGATGCGACGGGGACCAGACATTTTCAAAGGTGGACAAAGAAGGAGCAATGCACAGGTGGTTCTCGAGTTGGATTAATTTATTGTTTTTGTGTAAATACCGTAGATATTTTGGGCAAACCTGTTTCTAGATGTCGTCTCTGATGTGCCAACACATTCTCTTTTTCCGTGTGCGTGTTCAAGTGTTAAAAATAAAAAAAAAGGGACCACTCACGCATCTGCATGCCTGTTGTACTGTAGGTGTCCCATTGCGATCTGTGATCCAGTCTGCGTCAAGGCGTCTTATGCAGGATACCCGCTTTTCATCAAGAGCAATGCAAACGTCTGGAAAAAAAAAGAACAACGATAAAAAAGAAAGAAAGAATAAAAGTGCTACTGTGGAAATAAGGCACTCACCAAAAGAGTTGCTTTTTAAATTTCTATTTATTTGTTGTGTTTTCTAAATAGTATAAAATATGAAGGAATAAAACATTACAACATTGCTTTTATCTGCTCATTGTTATGGCATCTTTATTTCATGCTTTTGTTACCCAGCAGTTATGAATTATGAACTACAGAAATGACCCAATCGCCTGGATTGCCTTTTATAATGTGCTGGAACATGTTTGTAATCATTTGAAACATTGCGGGAGAAAGAAACACAAGAGGAGAAAGAATCTCATCTCGAAGGGAAATTTGGAACGCCTGGTCTGCTTTAATGAACTGCTTATGCTAATATTGTCATTCATTTTGCTGAAGAAGTGAGATAAGACTATACGGCACTGTTCTAGTGACATGTGCTGACCTTGCTTTAGTCTGCCCATACATCTTATTGTTCTACATTGCTTGTTGACCTCAGTACAAGCCACAAATTGTCATACGACTATTCTTTTTTCATGCCGTCCAATTAGCCTTTCACACTTGCCGTTTCAGTTTGAAAGCAGAATCAATTCGAAGGGCTGGAGGTGGGCTATCGCATTGCCATTAACAGGTCCGTGGTGCGCATCTGTGATTCTCTCTGCAGTTAACATTAAACCATCCAGACAGTTATTAGCGTACCTGTGGTAAATACGAGAATCTATTCCCACTTCATTTTCTCTTATCATTTAATTAGATGTGCTTTAATCAGCTATTTATCTATAGATAAACAGACCTCTAGATTTCCATCCTGGGAGGTAATGGAAGCTTTCTGATGACTCATCAGTCTTATCATAGTCTTATTCTCCTCTTTGTATGCTTCGTGTTAAGCTTCAATTACCATCTTTTCTGTCCCTGTCCCAAGCCTGCATTGATTTTCTTGACACCAACCCCTCTGCCCAGTGAAATACATTATCATGATCATCTGTCCATTACTGTTTTGTCTAAACGATTTTGACTGGGCTTGAAATCTTTGAAATCAGATCTCTGCCAAACTGAACTGGGACTAGCATTGTTAATTTTATAAGAGCTCACATTATTTGGATGATTAATCAAATAATTGAGTGCTTTAAAATAGTCAAACAATAAAAGAGAACCTAATTACCCAATAACTGCCCACGCATAGTCTTTTAAAGACTGAATAGGACCCATTTCATAAAAACAGTGTTGAGTTGATTTAAATAGAAGTGTTTGATGAAGTATATAAGCATAAGTAAAGTGTCACAAACACAACTGACCCAAAAATAAGTGCTCACCCTTCACAGGGAACAAACTTAAATACAGAAATATTAGTGCACAGTTGTTTATTTATAAATAAAGTATTAAAATATAACATACAATGTGCCATATCTTTTTCATGGACCACTTTATATGTTTAATTTATTTCTTTAAATTCAGCTGAGCTCATTAGTCAGTAATTGTGCATGAAAAGATGTGTTCTCTGTAAAGGTGCTTGTTTTCACTTCAATTAAAAATCACAACGAAAAATCAACAAAACACGTCTTTTGACTACAGATGTCTAAACGACTGCATATGTGGCTATTAAACCTACATTCATTTAGTCCCATCCATTAATGCTGAAGTTATAGAGGGTGTTCTGGCTTAGTCTGCTTTTTAAACGCATATGCATTTTTAAGGCAACAATAAATGTTTAATTGGGATAAACGTAAAATATAATTATGTTTGTGTTTGGTATATAAACTTAAAGGATACTGATTTATGGCATTTTAGCAGACATTTCCATTTACTGCATTTTAGCAGACGCTTTTATCCAAAGCGACTCCGTTCTTTTAATTCGGGGTTAAGGGTCTTGCTCAGGAACCCAGTGTTGAGGGTAGGATTCGAAACCATGAGCTCTTGGTCAAGAATCCTACGCACTAGGCCGCCACCTACCACCACCACCACATAGAAAAAATTGATTTTTTTTAATCAAATATAAATATAAAACATGCATTTAAATTTGTGTCGCCATAAAAAAAAAAAGTGGTGGCCTAGTGGGTAGGATACTACCTCTAGACCAAGATGTACCTTCAGCACCACCACTGGGTCCCTGAGCCTTAACAAGGAGACTGTCCCCTGTGGCTAGGGAATGTAAGTCGCTTTGGATAAAAGCATCACTGTCTGGCAGAAACCTCGTAACTCCACTTTTGGTCTTTGTTGTTTTTTTCATAAATCGATGAACGTGGGTCTGTAAAATTTAGAAATTATTAACCAATGAAAAGTGTTGAAAATTGCTTGGGATTAAAACTCTTTGGATACTACATTGGATACTACAGCTGTCGCCAAACCCTTGTAACTCCACCCCCTTGTCATCCACAGCAGAATCTGTAAGAGAGCAAAAAGCTATGACATCTTTATTTTGCCTGAGGTTATGTACAGTCTCATACCTGTACACTACTTGTGATGTGTATTATGAAGTAAGTTTAATATTTAATATTTTATTTACTATGTTAATAAAAAAATCTATTAATTGTTGTATTCAGTTAAGACTAGCTGCTGTTTTTAGTTAGTAGATAGAAGAAGACATTTAGTGATGCTATGTATTTCAAAATGATCTTGCAAGTAAAGTATAGCGTCAACACAACTGAATACGCTTTTAAAGAAAAGTAGTTTGACTTAATTGTTCTTGAGATGTTGATGCAGAGGAGGAGTGCGTGTAGGTTAAACATTTCCCTCTTATAACTATCAGGCTTCTGTTGTTTGTTAGTTCATTGGTCCATGTTTTGATCAAAGGCTAATCAACCATGTTAGACAAGCTGTAGGCTTTAATAAAGTGTCTGCTAATTGATCTCGATACAATGAATGGTAGCTAACTAATGACCAGAGGCTCTGTCTAGATGCGACCCGACTTCTAAAATCAATAATGGCACAAACTCCATATTTTCCAGTCAAAATCCACATAAATCCGTTAAGAAAGATTTTGCAAAAATATTGGCAATACAACCTTACACACAGTTATATAATCACATCTTAAGATGTTATACCAATTTTGATGACAGTATTTATTTATTTAGAATATACATCGTTTTGTGAGTTTCCTGAAAAATAGCCGTTTTGGACATATGGGGTTTCCGCCCGACAGTGATGATATGTGTGTGTGTGTGTGTGTGTGTGTGTGTGTGTGTGTGTGTGTGTGTGTGTGTGTGTGTGTGTGTGTG
>JBBJLR010052401.1:0-11685 GCA_037577145.1 Brachypetersius gabonensis
TCACACAGGAGAAAAGCCGTTTCAGTGCTCAGAGTGTGGGAAAAGTTTTTATCATCGGAGTAATTACCAGCAACACCTGCGTATTCACACTGGAGAGAAACCGTATCAGTGCTCAGACTGTGGGAAAAGCTTTAACCATAAGAGTAGCTTACAGGAACACCAGCGCATTCACACGGGAGAGAAACCGTATCACTGCCCAGAGTGTGGGAAGCGTTTTAACCGACAGAGTAATTTCCAAACACACCTGCGCATGCACACAAGAAAAATTGCTGCCTTGAATGTGTCTCAAATGTTGGACAAATAAGAAATGTAAAAGAGAGGAGTACATGAAAACAGATTGGTTTATATGTAGCACATGAAATGAAGTATAAACAAAAAATAAGCTCCCAGTGTAACATTAATCATAATGTCAGGCATTTGCAAGCCAGACTATCTTACAGAAGCTGATGCTATTGAAAATGGGTAAAAAAGTGCCTTTGTGGTAAATGTCTGTGACCTTCAAGGCTTTACAGAGCTTGACTGTTAGACACAATTAAACTGTATCAAGGGGAGCACACTGACAACTTCTTTGTTGATTGAATTTAACCAATATCATGTGCTTAGTTATGCTTATGAAGCACTCCAGTTATCATTTATTTAACTAATAGCTTTGCTATTAGCTTTAGCTTATCGTTTTTTTATTTAAATTTGTAGAAAAATTTGTGTGAGTAGGGAAATTACCCAGTCTTAAAATAAAAACATACAAGGAACTGTATGATTGTGTGACCAAATTTCACTTTTTGCACAAGAACACTGTTTAAAGCATTGGTATTTGTATTATAATCATGGTTTTAGGCAGAAAAGAACGTGGTATGTCCCATCCCTAGACTATTAAAACATAGTCAAACAGATCATTCTTAGCAAGGTCAAAGTCTGTTTGGAGCAGATCCAGCCATGTCTTTAAGGACTTTGCTTTGTGCACTGAGGCACAGTCATACTGGAATAGAAAAGGTTCTTTCCGAAACTTGTGTCCACAAAGATGGAAGCAGGGCTTGTCCAAAATGTCTTGTTATATAAGATTTAATCCTCACTAGAAATAAGGAGGCGCCCGAATTCAACAAGTAACGGATGTGTCCCAATACTTTTTATCAATATAGTGTACATATATAATTTTACGATGTAACATTATCTACTAAATATACATAACTCATATATATGAATACTACAAAAATACTATTTGTGTCAAAGCTAGTAACATGTGAATTTGGCTAGGATAGCTAGAACAAATAGAATTCACATTAAAAGTCTCATCATACTTTCTTTTAAAAAACGCGAATATTTATCACAAATCAGTCTGCTTCGTCTCCAGCTACAGTAGCGATAACAACGACTACTGCAGATTCACAACATCCTTATTTCTGTAGGAAATTTCGATCTCTAGCTCATGTCCTCACACAGAACAACAGTAGATGTGAGTGAGGGTGGATCCACATGGTGTGCAGATCAGGTGAAGTCAAGGGAAGTCCGCTCGGCTGTTTGAGGTCCTTTTTTGTGTATTCTTCTGATTTGTATCTCGGGAATTAAGGTTAACTGTGCTGGAGCTGCTGTGGCTCAGTGTTTAAGCCCTGGGATTCGGTCTGGCTGTTGATAGATGTTTATCCTGCCTCTGCTAGAAGGAAGCTGTTAAAGTGGTGGAGCGGAAGATCCGGTTTGAGTCTCTGTGCTCAGTGTTGAACTAAAAAAGGAGCAGAGCTGCTGGAGGTAGGCAGCTGTACACACTTTCCACCCTGATTCTGACTGACCCTTACAGAAAGAAGCGTTTGGAGAGATGTTTGGTGTATAAAAAGGCAGCATGAAGAACCTGGCTGTGTAAGACCTGGCTGGGGAATGGAAGAGCTTCTGAATGTTTTTTAAGATAAATAACATTACCGAAGAGCATTTTATTTATATCGAGGTCCTGTTATTTATTCTCATAATTCATCGTCATAGAAGATTAACTTATGGTGTCATTTTGCATGTTTTGAGTCCTTAAACCATGTCCACATATCATTTAAAGTTAAGTGGACCCTTAGTATGTGAACACACCACAGCACACAGTGTGAACAATGAAGTTCATTTTCTGGATTTAACCCATTTACCAAGTAAAGCAGTGCTCAAGGGTATTTCAGTGGTACCGCTAGCAGTCCTGGGATTTAAACCTACAACCCTCTGATCGCAGGGGCAGCTCCCTAACCGCAACGGCACCAGCTGAGGCAGTAGGCACCAACCCTGCTGCTTGAATCTACCTTCCTGCAGACTCATTCTCCAGCCCTCCAGAATTTGGGCAAAATGATTCACATATTTTCCTTAGTGCTACAAAACATTAAGTTGAGGCTGAGAATTAATTGAGCAGTTATATATAAAGTTTATAACCGCAAACAGTTCATTTTACTTGAACTAATTTTGTAAGCAAACTTTGTAACAGATGCATTAGTGAGATCCTGCTGGTGTGTGGCTGCTCGTTTTTCATTGATGCTCATTAAAGTGGAAACCATCTTTAACATTGAAACTGCAGCATTGATTAAGCAGATTCTACCATCGCTGCATGGTCCAATTCTGAAGATAACATGCCCAGTGTAGGCACATGGGGTCAACTTGGGCATTCGTCTGCAGCTATGCATCCCCATATACAGCAGGGGGCACTGCATTGTGTATTTTCACCATTTTCTGTTAGAGCCAGCATGAACTTGTTCTGCAATTTGTGCTACAGTAGCTCTTCTGTGGGACTGGACCAGACCGGTGAGCCTTGGGCACATATGCTCTTGTCACCAGTTTACTAGTTTCCTTCCTTAGAGCACTTTGATAGGTACTGACCACTGCATACTGGGAAGAGCTCACAAGGTCTGCTGTTTTGGAGATGCTCTGTCCTAGTTATCTAGCTATTACCATTTCGTCCTCCTCAACGTGTCTTAGATCCTTATGCTCGACTGGTTTTGCTGCTTTCAACATACCAACAAGAACTAGCGGTTTATTCATTACCTAATATATCCCACCTCACCACAGTTGCCACTGTAACCAGATCAGTGTTCTTCACGTCACCTGTTAGAAGATAAAGGAATTAATAAGGGACACTTTTAATTTGCCATGAACAACATCTTAATTTGATATCACTAACTTACAAACTGAGGGAGTAGAAAAGGAATAAATCTACATGCATATTTACCTAACAATCAATGTGTGGAGGTTGCTAGAATTATCTTTATCTTCTTTCTTTCTCTTCCAGATTTTTTCTTCTTCTAGTGTCGACTGTACACAGCTCAAATTTAAGAAGATGCCAAAACAAGTATGTTAATCTGCTGAAATGAGGAGAGATATGAAACTTTAAGAATATGGAGTCCAGTCCTCAGCGAACATCTTGTGGACGAATGCAGAACAATGTAGACCAAGAAGGAAATTATCCTTGCTCAGTTTGTGGGAAACGTTTTAATCGACTAAGTAATCTTCAAAGACACCAGGTCGTTCACTCGGGTGAGAAACCATTTCACTGTGCAGAGTGTGGGAAGAGTTTTAACCATCAGAGTAATTTCCAACAACATCAGCGCATTCACACTGGAGACAAACCATTTTGCTGCTCAGAGTGCGGGAAGAGATTTAATCAGCTGAGAAGTCTAAGAACACACCAGCGGATTCACACAGGAGTGAAACCGTATGACTGTTCGGACTGCGGGAAGAGCTTCAGTAATCAAAGTAACCTCCAAAGTCACCAGATCATTCACAGTGGAAAGAAACCACATCAGTGCGTGGAGTGTGGGAAGAGTTTTAACCGTCAAAGTAGTCTCCAGCGACACCAGCGTCTTCATACAGGAAAGAAACCCTATCAGTGCTCAGAGTGCGGGAAGAGTTTCAACCAGTCGGGTAGTCTCCAGCAGCACCAGCACATCCACACTGGAGAGAAACCGTATTACTGCTCAGAGTGTGGGAGGAGTTTTACTCGACAGAGTAACTTCCAAACACACCTGCGCATTCACACAGGAGAAAAGCCATACCAGTGTTCGGACTGTGGGAGGAGTTTTAATCAACAAAGTAATCTCCAAACACACCTGCGCATTCACACCGGAGAGAAACCGTATCAGTGCTCGGACTGTGGGAAGAGTTTTAACCAACAGAGCAATCTCCAAAAACACCAGCGCATTCACACCGGAGAGAAACCGTATCCCTGTGCAGAGTTTGGGAGGAGTGTAAATGGAGAGAGTAGCTTCCAAACACGTCAGCGCATTCACAATGAAGGGAAATCGTATTACTGCCTGGCCTGTGGGAAGAGTTTTAATCGAAGGAGTAATCTCCGGGAGCATCAGCGCATTCACACAGGAGAGAAACCGTATCCGTGCTCGGACTGCGGGAAGAGTTTTAACCGAAGGAGTAATCTTCAACTACACCAGCGCATTCACACAGGTGAAAAACCGTATCAGTGCTCGGAGTGTGGCAAGAATTTTAACCAGCTGAGTAGTCTAAAAACACACCAACGCATTCACACAGGAGTGAAACCGTATCACTGCTCGAACTGTGGGAAATGTTTTTATCAACTGAGTAATCTCCAAAGACACCAGCACATTCACACTGGAGAAGTCACTGCTATCGATGTGGGTGGAGCATCAGATGAATAAAGGACACAAGAATATGCTAAAAGGGAGATAAGAGCTGATGTGGGTCAAATTAAGAATATTTTCAAGATCATTTTTGACATTTTTGTGGTAATAGTTTTGAAATGTTGACATTTTCTCTTTAGCCCAAATATAATCAGCTACTCAAGATCATTTTGATTTCCAGTGTATTCTTGCACTGAAGCTAAACTGTTAAATGCTTATATATTGGACACCTTACCAACAGTGTTCTTAAATTGTCTCACACAAGCCTCCAAAGACATTGTTTCTCTTGGTGATAACATTCATGGATATGAAAGCATGACTGATGTTGGTCTGTCTGCCTTGTATTGAACAGTATAAAGCAAAAGTGGGGTTTGAATAAATATAGTCTTTCTGGTCCTATTTTAATGTATTTTGTTTTTTTTCTTATTGATTATTGTTGCCAAACTTGTATCCATCATCCTTTGTCATAAAAGCAGAGACATGGGAAATATATTTATAAATGAATAATGATTGTGTTAAAATGAACATGAAAAACAACACTAACCCGTACATGACAAATTGTACAATAATACAGGGTAATTCCTGTCTGACCTAAAAAATGGTCTACAGAATAATTGGCCACAAATTTCCAACAGAAACACTTCAAAAGCTTGTGAGAAGCCTTCCAAAAACAGTGGAAGCTGTTATAGCTGCAAAGGGGGTCCAACTTCATATTAAAATGTATGTATTTGAATGCAATGTCATTGAAGTCCATGTTGATGTAATGGTCAATCGTCCCAATACTGTTTTGTATTTCTGTTGGTTCGATTCTCCCTTTTCCTGTCAGCGGCCGAAATTTCGCCTGATCTGTAGCCCATGTTCTCACACAGAACAGCAGCAGATGTGACCGGGGGTGGATCCACATAGTGCGCAGATCAGGTAAAGTCCAGGGACGAACAGTCCGCTCAGCTGTTTGGTCCCCTTTTTGTTTATTCTCCTGATTTGTCTCTCGGGAATTAAAGTTAACTGTGCTGGAGCTGATGCGGCTCAGTGTTTAAGCCCCGGGATTCGGTCTGGACGTTGATAGATCCTGCTTATGCATGACTAGAAGGAGGTTGTTAAAGCGGAGGAGCGGAAGATCCGGTTTGAGTCTCTGTGCTCAGTGTTCTGGAAGAGGAGCAGAGCTGCTGGAGGTAGGGAGCTGTACACACTTCCCACCATATTTCTGACTGATCCTACAGAAAGAAGCTCTTTGAGAGATGTTTGATGTTTGAAAAGATGCCTGAAGAACATATAAGGGGGTCTGGAAAGCTGTCCCTGTCCAGACCTCTGGCTGAGAAGTGGGAGATAATCTGAATGTTTTTGTTTAGTATCGTAGAGTTTAAACGCTTTTCTGATTTCGTTTTGACAAAGGCAAAGCATTTGATAACAAGTCATAAATGACCGGAAAAATGTCCTAATCTGTCATTCCATATGTGCCTGAAAGCTTGTCCTTGTCACTGAAACAATTCAAGCTCTTCCTACAAAATACTGCATTGAAATATCTTTACTTCTTCCAGTAAGTATTGGGACGCCTCTCTTAATATTCTGTTTAAGTGTTTTTCAATCATACCCACAGGTGTGTAAAATGAAGCATACCAAAACATTTTGGACAATTCCGTGCTTCAAGTTTGTGGGGTTTGGGCCCTTTTCTACTCCAGCTTTGCAGTGTCCTAGTGCACAAGGCAATGTCCAAAAAGACATGGTTGTATGTGTTCGGTCTGGAAGAACTTGACTGGCCTGCACAGAGCCTCTGGAATGGAGACTGCGAGTCAGGCCGTCTCGTCCAGCATCAGTGTCTGACCTTATAACTGCTCTAGAGAATGAATGGGCACAAATTCCCACAGAAACATGTGGAACAATTCCACATTAATTTGAATGCAGTGTCATGGACGTCCCTGTTGGTGGTCAGGCGTCCCAGCACATTTGTCAATATAGTGTATCATTGAAAAAAAATTAAGAAAGGAGACATAAAATACCTTAAAATCAATTGTAGCTTCAGGTCCAGTTCCATTTAAGTTACAAATCAAATTTCATGTTTTTATTGGGCAGCAAACAGGATAATCAGGTAAATGAAAGTCAACTTTAAATATCCAGAGTTGAAATAAATTGTCTTGTCTGACTAAATGAACAAAACAAGTGGCAGATTATACCTGTCAAATATTAACTACGCTAAAGTTTGTTCGAATTATGTTACAGTGATTCTCTAAGTGTGTCTCTAACTGTAGTGTTGTATCATCTACATGGCAGTGTCATCAGAAGATAACATTAACTGTTACGCCCGCGCGCGTGTGTGTGTGTGTCGCTGCGTGTGACTCCCTGATCTAGAGTCAGAATTGTTCACAGTGGTGGTGACCGGAGTCAGAAGTCTTCCTCTAAAAGCTCCTCACAAAAAGTTATTCCATAAAAAGGTTGTGGAGGCTCTGTGTGATTCCTGGGATTTAGTTATTTTTTAGTCTTTAGAGATTTGAGAAGCTAAATTTTAGAGATTTGCTAAAACTAAACCAATTCATTTTAGAGGATTACATCCAGAGAGGGTGTTGTGATGCAAAATGGTCCTGAAAGAAAACTGATTTAGTTCAGATTGGCGGAAGAGATTGCACCAGGATGCACTCTGGCCCATGTTCGTTGGAAAGCCTTGCATCCTGCGTTCATGCAGATGTTCGTTTGACACATACCGTCTAATGCATTCCGCCACACTGTAAACATTGTTTAGGAACAGTTTGAGCATCTGTGGGGCGTTCTGGGACAAAGTAGTTTGATCCATGGAAGTCTCACTTTACAACTTGCAGGACCTAAAGGATCTGCTGCTATTGTCTTGGTGCCTGATTGGTGCATATTACTTTTTTTTAATTAAAAAGTGATGTTCCTATATAGGTTCTTATTACCTGTTATAGATTCCTATTACCTGTTACCACACTCAGAATAAAGCTTCTATGCTTAACCTGCTTGCCTACTAATCATCTGAGATTCTGGGCTTGGCGTAGACAACAGGGGTAGACCCTGAATTCGCTAAAATAATTTTTTGAAGGAATCACAGGTCATTTTTAGTTTGCCATTGCAAGCTTATTTATTGACCTAATAAAAATAAATAAATCAGAAGGTCATGTTTGGGGAACAAGTTGTTTATTGTACATGTACACGTTATTATATTTATATGATATTAGTTGGATTTTCTTTTGTCTTCTACAGATGCTCATGTCCATTTCTGTACATCGCACCAAGAAACATACATGTCGTCCAACTGAAGCCGTTCTCTCCGAACATCCTCTGGCATTACCACATCTCACAGAATCATGGAGAACAAAATAGAGCAGGAGAGAACTCACCAGTGCTTGCAGTGTGAGAAGAGTTTTCTGCATCAGAGTCTTCTTCAAGCACACCTGCGCATTCACACAGGAGAGAAACCGTATCACTGCTCAGACTGCGGGAAGAGTTTTAATCGCCAGAGTAATCTTCTAAGACACCGGCGCATTCACACTGGAGAGAAGCCGTATCGCTGCTCAGAGTGTGGGAAGAGTTTTAGTAGAAAGAGCAATCTCCAACAACACGAACGCATTCACACTGGAGAGAAACCCTATCGCTGCTCAGAGTGTGGGAAGAGTTTTAATCACCAGAGTAACCTTCAACAACATCAGCTCATTCACACGGGAGAGAAACTGTATCACTGCTCAGATTGTGGAATGAGTTTTAATCATCAGAGTAATCTCCAGAAACACCAGCGCATTCACACAGGAGAGAAACCGTATTACTGCACAGAGTGTGGGAAGAGCTTTAATCAGCAGAGCACTCTCACTACACACCAGCGGATTCACACACGAGATAAACCGTTTTACTGCTCGGACTGTGGGATGAGTTTCAATCATCAGAGTAATCTCCAAAGACATCAGCTCATCCACACAGGAGAGAAACCGTACCACTGCTCAGACTGTGAGAGGAGTTTTAATCGGCAGAGCAGTCTCCAAAAACACCAGCGGATTCACACAGGAGAGAAACTGTATAGCTGCTCCGACTGTGGAAAGAGTTTTTATCATAAGAGTAATCTCCAAAGGCACCAGCGCATTCACACCGGAGAGAAACCGTATTTCTGCTCAGAGTGTGGGAAAAGTTTTAATCAGCTGAGCAGCTTCCAAACACACCTACGAATTCACACAGGAGAGAAGCCTTACGAGTGCTCAGAGTGTGGGAAAAGTTTTAACCGACTGAGTAATTTTCAAAGACACCACCATGTTCACGCAGAAGAGCAATGTATTACAGCTTTGATTGTGGGTGGAGATTCAGATATTTAAGAAGCTAAGTACTGAAGTACTAAAGCAGTGGTTCTTAAACTGATGCTGAAGCCCCCCCCCAGACATTTCTACTCTAACTTAGTTTGCAGCACATGAGGGAAGACTAAAAATGTAGACCATCTGGGGGTCTCTAAGGACTGGTTTGAGATGATAATTTTGCAATTCAGCAAGGCTCCACTGACCCTCATCTCGGAAACGGAGCTTGTGGGTCCGCTTGGGATGATTTTCAAATAATGTAAAACCATATTTCACTGAAAATAGAGTAAAGACAACATTAGGTAACACTAAAGTGATGCTAGCAATGTGTTTAAAATGACCAGGGTAACAAAAAACTGCAACAAAACACTTGGTGGAACAGCTAATAACTAATAAGGTTAATTGGTAACACATCAGTAACATAATTTAACTATAAGTAAACAAAACCACCATAAAGATGCTGAGTGACACCACCCTGTCACCACTGCGTAGTGGTGCAATAATTTAAGAATATCATGTAACTGCAAAGAATTTGGAGATTTCATCATCTAAGATGCATCATTTCATTTAAAGATTCAGAGAGTCCAGACACATGCAAGGGACAAACCACAAAACAGTAGTGCATGGAACCCTTCACACCCTCAGACCATGCTAGAGGAAATCGCAGCATGGGCTCAGGAACACTTCCCAAAACTTCTGTCTGTGAAGGCAGTTTGTTGCTGCAAAAAAAAAAACACTATGGAAAGAGTAACATGATCCAGAAAATTAATTCAGCAAGATGTGTTTCAACCAAACCACATTCTGCACACATTACTACAGTTTGGCTCCAATCTAGAACAATAGTTCCCGCCTGCAGTCCAGACCATTCACCCACTGTAAAAACCCAGAGTGTCCTGAAAAGAAAATTCCAACAAAACTAATCTGTTGAGCAGCCAGAATCTTGTATAAAGCAATAATGTGACAACATTTTGCTTCCAGAACTCCAGTGTGTGGTCTTCTCAGAGGTGACCGGTCCTCACTTTTCTGAAACATTTAATTGCCATCAAATTCTAAATGAGCTGATATTTTCCAGAAAACAATAAAACATCTCAGTTCATTACTGCTTTATAGTATTTTCATTCAAATATGGGTTTTCATCATTTGCAAATCGTTTTTATTTTCAAAAAATGTGTCCCATACATTTTTTTGGTTATTAAAATGTTCTGCCCTGTTGGAATCTTTGGACTGTTATTGCTTATTCAGTATTGGACTGTTAAGCTTATTCAATCTTTGAATTGAATGAATCAGGGTCATTGTGCTCAGTTATGCTTGTGAAACTATCCAAGCCTCCGTTACAACAGTTTTGCTGTAGGTTTTAGCCTGTTGATTTCTTTTTGTTTTTTTCTGTTGTCGAAAATGTATACATGTTGATCTGTTGCATTAGTTGTTTTTATGTGAAACTATTTATTGGTGCAAGCCTTTCATTTAATATTGTCTTTCACTGACTGACTTTTCTTTTACATGTAAAATCTTTATTTAAATATTGATTTTTAAAAAAATTTTTAAAAAGTGCTGAGGAAAATGGGACCGTGTAAATTAGGCAGTATATGAATAAATGGACAAAAGAGGAGGAGTAATATAAAAATATTAGAAATGTATGTTTTTTAAAGCACACTTTAATTCATTTGTATGTTTACGGCTTCTATCCCATGTGAATGTATTGTATTAGTGTTCGTCATTCTTAAATATTAAGAAAGGTCCATTTTCATGTTGTGAAGGCTGTCAGCGTGTCTGGTATGAATATTCTGAACAAGGGGATCTGGAGTTTTGCCACTATACAAACCACCCATACAGTAATTGGCAAACTAAATCTAAAAAGAAGTTATAAATATATACATAAGATATAATCGATAGTATATTTGGCTCTAATCAAGTTATGGAGAGAGTTTCAGGTCATGTTTACTTTTCAGGTTTTAAAAAATAATAAACCAAGTCCTTGGGGCATAAAGGAGTTTTATGGGTGACTTGTACATGTGTATGTGGATAAAAACATTTTAAACACCATATGAAAAAAAAATCCTGGGATGTCTGACCATTATACCAACAAGGACTTTGCATTCAAATACTTAGTCTTTAATATTTGGGGCATTTAAGAGTTGGACCCCCTTTGCGGCTGTAACAGCTTCCACACTTCTTGGAAGGCTGTCCACGCGATTTTGGAGTTTCTATGGGAATTTGTGCCCGTTCATTCTGTGGATCATTTACGAAGTTTGGCACAGATGTTGGACAAGTCCATTCCAGGTCATACCAAAGGTGTTGGATGGAGTTGTGGATCTCCACACCAAACAAATCCAGCCATGTCTTTATGGAGCTTGCTTTGTGCACTGAGGCACAGTCATGCTGGAATAGAAGAGGTTCGTCCCCAAACTGTCCAAAATGTTTTGGTATGCTGAAAGATTAAGACTGATCTTCACTGAAAGTAAGAGGTATAGTCCAAACCCTAAAAAACACGTGTCCCAATACTTTTTTAGCAAATGGAGAAGATTAAAAAAATCTACATTCAGGAACAAGCATTTTAAATTGACATTACTGTGTGTGAAGATTTAGAATACCGTTAACAGCAGATAAGTAATAAACATTGTTTATTAAAGTGGCTTAGTGTTAATGCAAAAAAAATAAATGCAAGCAAGATGATAAAAAGCAGATGATAATGTTATATACATACATACATATATGTGTTTTTGTGTGTGTGTATATATATATATATATATATGTGTGTGTGTGTGTGTGTGTGTGTGTGTGTGTGTGTGTGTGTGTGT
>JBBJLR010052411.1:0-11685 GCA_037577145.1 Brachypetersius gabonensis
TCTGATCATTATATCTATGCCACAGTGTGGCCTGTCTGACTTCACTCTGAAAAGATTGAAACAGTTCTTGATTGGTGTCTGTGGTTTAATAAAAACCGCATGCAAGTCTATTACAAATCTAATATTACTCAGCATTCAAAACGTCGGTGTGACTGAAAAAAACTGAGAGCAGATCTGAAATCAGCATGAAAAAATGGTTTCTGATGATTTAAAAAAAAAACAACCTTTTTTTGTTGACCTGTGTAACTCAATTACACAACTCATTATTCTACAAAATGTATCTACTCATGTATCTCTTACCGTTAATTAGTAACAAGAAAAAATTGGTACCTTTTTAAATTTGATTTAAAATCTGGGCCTTGAATTGTATTTTTTAATCAAATTATTTCGTGATAAAATTGTAGATACAAGATGCATGTTTGGTATCAACAGTAACAATATAGGCATCAAGAGGAAAAATATCTTTGTACTTCAAATGTGTTCACAATAGAAGTCATTAGGCAGTTGTTATTTATCAAATATAATCAAACATATTCTATTGTAATTAACCAGGTGTGGCACATTGAGTTTTGGTTAAAAATCATCAGAGTGTGGCTTTAAAATACCATATATGAGTCATGAGTAATGAAAAGTGATCCATAGACGCCTTCACTTTATCGCATTAATCATGTGGATTCTCTTTCTTCCCAAACCTCTTCTTCGGATGAGACGCAACAGCAGAGGACGATGACATGAGGACACAAATTGAGAAACTATGGCAGGAGGTGAACTCCTTGAAAGAGATGCAAGCATTGCAAACAGGTCTGAAGCTTAAAGTTTCATTTATATGCAAATTTATTTTGCATGGCATCTATATTACAATGTTTGCCAATGTTTGCCCTTACAGTGATACATTACACCACAATACGCCTCAGTATACTTTCCTCAAAGGATGTTTCTCAATATAACAGCATAACTGACCAAGTTTAACTGGTTTTAGTTCAGAGCAGTGTGTGAAATGTTAAATAAAAACTGTCCTAATAGTATTTCTTAACGGCTCTATTGACTGTGAGGTGTCCTTATAAATAACACACTAAGTGTGGCATATTATGTATCATGATGCGGATAATATATGTTTGTCATATATATGTTTTCTTTCAAACAATATATTCTACTGAAATGATTTTACTGGTACAAATGTGTTTGAAATAATCTTTTTTGTTCAGACCTGTATCTGTATCGTCAGCCTATGGGTTCCTGTTTCTCCTTCCAACAATATATCCTACTGTTGATATTGCAGTGTAACAGGCATCAATAAATAATACTTATTTGTTCACACCTGTCCTCCAGCAGAGGGCAGCAGAACTCTCCTATTCCACAGACCTATAAGCCCATTTCTCACTGTATATGCATGAATCTGAACCTGCAGCCTTACAGGAACCAGAAGACCACTGAGTTTAATTTACATACATACAGTGGGCTTCTGAGCAGACTGTTACACTTTGAATGGTATTTTCCACTGTTAGGTGTATGTTCTACAAATGCTTCTTAAAGTAGTTGGGAAGTTGCCCCTGCAATCAGAAGGTTGTGGGATTGAATCCCAACAATGCCAGAGTCATCACTGAGGTTCCCTTGAGCAAGCGCTGCTCCCTGGGCGCCCCTCATTGGTGGCAGCCCCCTGCTCCACTTGGTGAGTGGGTTAAATACAGAGAAAGAGTGTTTACACTGTACACGCTGTGTGCTGTGGTGTGTTCACGCGTGACTATCAGGGGTCTATATATATATAAAACTATAGAGAGACCAAAAAAGACCAGCAGGTTCGTGGGTCTTGAATATTGCATAGTCTTGATATAGCTAAAATAAGTACATTTTTTGGTGGGTATGTTGGTAGCTCCAGTATTAACTACGTTAACCTTGTAGCTCCAATGTTAAACTAAAGGAGCGAACTTTAGACAGGTTTATAATGTTAAAGCAAATAAAGGGAAAATATCATATGATATCTGTATTAAAGTCTAGGTATTGGTGTAAAAAATCAATACCCAGTTCAGAAAAGCAATATCTGGGCTGATCGATTGCATTAAGGGTCAAATTAAATTTTGCCTGAATAGCCTTAAAGAGCTTTTAAGATGAGTTCTATTGATTTTTTAATGCATTAATAATATTTAATTGGGTAAATAAAGTCATTCAGAGTGACTGCTAATAGTGGTGGTGACAGGAACCAAAGATCCAAAGAGTTTGAGTTTTCATTTGAAATGGCATTGAATGAACAGTGCCCAAGAAAATGGTTTTAAGATAAGATTTCATCCTAAAATATATCTATAAGTTGATTAATACATTATTATTATTATGTTTAAGTTATATGCAGGTGCTGTTAGGCAAATTCACCACAATTATACCACTGTAAAGGTAGAAAACACATTAAAATACACATTAAAACACATTCAAATACCTAGACTTTGGGACTCCTGGTTCACCACCACTGTAAATAAGTCATCAAGTTTCAAAGTCATCAAGTTACAATGAACAAGTTCACATCAAACCACTCTGGACCACCTTATTTACATCTCAACGACTGAATTATTCAAAAAAATGGAACAAACTGGAATGTCTTAGTACTTATTAAGTAACTGAACATGAAACTGAAATTAAAATGCCTTTATTTCTGTGTGGAACTTTCAGTTTGTCTCCGAGGGATCAAAGTCTTCAAGAAGTGTTACCTGGCTCTCGAAGAGCCCAAGCACTATCATGAGGCCAACGAGGACTGTATCGCCCAGGGGGGGACTTTGGCTACGCCACGAAACCTGAGGGAAAACAACGATATAAGAGACTATGTCAAACACAGCTCCCCAGACTCCAGAGAGTTCTGGATAGGCGTGACCGACATAGTGAAGGAAGGCCATTACGTTGACGTCAGCAGCGTCCCCATCACTTACTTTAACTGGGATCGAGCCAAGAAGGAACCGACCGGTGGCAAACGAGAGAGCTGTGCTCTTCTGTCCCCCTCCTCACAGGGCAAATGGCACGACGAGGTCTGCCGCACACAAAAGAAATACATCTGTGAATACCTCATTCCTTAAAGCTCATTAAACACGCGCTCAGTGTGGCTGTAGGAAAGCTGACACTGACGGTTAATGTCAGGAAATGAGATTTCAGGGCTTGATAGAGACTAAATAAATGAGTGATGTAACTTGAGTTAAAGGAGAATTCCATGAATTGAAAATAAAATCTGCAGGTTTCAAGTATCGACATGTAAATTAAACATTCCGATTGTTTTGATGTGAAATACTGGGTTGCACTGCATTGAACAGAAAATGATATTTCTTTACAATGGTGGTGATACGAACCAGGAGTCATGATCTCTACAATGCAAATTTTATTTACTATTAAAAATGACCAAAGAACGCATGTGTCCTCTGAGCTTTAACACAATGTAATAATGATTATATATGTGTTCATATACTGTATATATATACAGCAAACCCCTAGTTTTACACGAATCAGGAGTGCCGGATTCAGTCACATGGAGATGTTTTTTAAGAACTGAACTCATTTTTTTACAATGAAATCCCCACAATAACGTGGAAACAGCAAATATCTTCCGCATTCTTGTGAGAATAATTTTTTTGGGGATGTTTTCACACAAGGGGAGCAGACTGTAGCCGACCTGGAAGCAGTTTTATCGAATTCCACACCAGGGTTGAGACCCGCGCTCCAAGCGTGATTTCTCCGTGGCGCAAGCACTCAGACACTTCAAACTCCACAGATCAATTGATCTCCAGGAGACCTTTCCAAAGAGCCCTCATTTGTATTTTTATCCCGAGTACATCAGAGGTTATTCCCTGAAAACCGTTCACCTCGCAGCTGTGTTCCAATACTATTGTACAGCGGCCTTCCAAGTTACATATCCCGGGGAGTAATTTAAATTAATAGAGGCGAATACGGGTTTACCTTTACATTTACTTTAAGGGTCAGGCAGTAAACTGAGTTTAAAATGAAATTAAAGTGTTCTGGGAGCAAAAATAGTCATTTTAAGGCATTTTTTTTTAACCAAAACACTGGTTACTACTTTTTTCACTATGTGTTTGTGCTCTGAGGGGGCAATATGGCAAAAATATCATATTACAGTTTTTCACAGTTAAATCACAATTTAAATTTTACCTTCATCACCACCATCATCATTACATCACCATCACCATCATCACTACCTTCACCATCATCATCACCGCAATCTTCACCCCATCATCATCATCACCACTACCATCATCATCATGACCACCATCATTACCATCATCACCACCATCATAACCATTGTCATCACCATCATTATCATCACCACTACCATCATAATCATCGTCATCATCATCACCATCATTACCATTATCACCAGCAATGATTACCATTATCAACGTCATCGGCATCATCGCTATTACCACCATCATCATAACCATCACCACCATCACCACAATCACCACCATCACCTTCATTACCTTCACCATTACCAGCATCACCAACACATCATCATCACCCTCTTCATCACCACCATCGCCATAATCCCCACCATTATCATCATTGCCATCATTACCATCACTACCATCATCATCACCATCATCACCATCATCATCATGTTAAACTGATGACGCAGAGTGTTTGGAAATGACGCGTGGTTTCATCTGAAATCTCGCGACACTGTGTAACGGCCATTTCTCTCCATTGATTAGTGAGTGTTTCTGCGGCTCGGAGAGAGAATCCTCCATCACTTTCCATTATAAGTTTTCAGCAGCTGTTTTTGGCCTCGACAGCTGTCTGGATTTGTTGCTGAAACTCAGATAATGCACCAGCCTGCTGCAGAGAGCTGCTGTTGAGGCCAGAGCCCGGGTGGATGTCCGTGTAGCTGTCGCCCTGATGGAAATGGTGCCCAGCGAGGAAACCCAGCTCGTACCCAAAGAGGTGAGAGAGAGGGGACTCTCCTCCCTGACAGGCCCTGTGGTCTCCTTTAACACACCCTCTTACATCCCTGGACCTCCGTGCGTGTCTCTGGTCCGTTTTTGTCGCAGCTAAACGGTGTAAAAAGCACAACAAGCATGTTGTTTCCTCCTGACATGGTCTCCCATCACAAAAAATAGCCAGCTACAGAGTTAGCAGCTAACTTAGCATGCTAATTGACTTCGTAGTTTATATTCAAACAGGCTTATGCTAAGCGGCTTCGAAGCCAGCTTGTTTATTTTTACTTTTTCAGTCGTTAAGATATTACCGATACATACTTAACTCGTATTTGTTTACTTTATTCAACTTCTCAGTAGCTTAACTCAGTTGTTTATGCTCGTAGCATCCTGATTGCTAAAAATATTTGGCTAGCTTCGCGGAAAATTTATGTTAACTTTTAGTTTGAGGTCGTACATAGTGTGAATAAATTTGGAAAATGAATAAACTATGAATATTCTTATTAACATTTCACTATTACATTCATGACAAACTTTTTGGTAAATATGCTTGCAACGTTATGCCGTGCTAGTTGCTAGTTAGCTCTGAAAGCTAGCAGCAAATCTAGCTACTCCTTCACTCGGTGTTTATATCAGGAAAATAACCCCCGACACGTCATATTTTCCAGGAAAAGCCTATATTCTGGCCTAATTAGTTAGTAACAAGTATCTTTACATTTGAATGCTTGCATATATTTGCATCGATCTGATGTGTTATTAGTTAAGAGTGCTTAAAGGATCAGCTGGTTGGCTTTGGATTGTTTTTCTTCTGTTATGTTGCAGCAGCAACATGAATAAAGCAAACTCGCTCAATTTGACTTCATTTTTATAATATCCCAGATGTTCTAAGATTCCTAAACGTTGTTATGAGTACGATTAGTGTAATATTGATAATACCAACATTTTCTACGGCTGGCATTTGATAAGAGAGAACCTCAAATGGAAATGAATTTGTCAATAGCATGTTCATAGCAGCAAGAAAGATTGAAATATAAGATCTTAGAAATAAAAGTAGACAATAAACAATACTGCCACACAACGACCAGAACATTATTGTAACAAATTTCTGTGTGTAAAGATTTAGTGTGTTGTACCAGCTGATCAGTATCGCAAAATGACTTATGAAAGTGACCTAGTTTTAACGCAATTAAAATTAAAACTAATGCAATCTGTTCTGTTATCTATTAGTTTTCTTAGGCTAGCATTGAGTGAGGTTGTGGTTCAAAAGTGAGACTGATCTGTGCGCAAGAAACTCAAAATATTAAGTCATAGGATTAATAATATTAAAGAATTATTGTTTCAGTTGTGCAGATATGAATAAAAGGGATTGATTCATTTTTGCACATTACATTTGGATGGCCAGTGAGAGAATAAGGCTCAGTGTAAAAAAGTTAAATGTAGATGATTCCAGTTGTATGTGTATGAGTTTAGTTCCTAAGAAAAGCATTTCATGCTTAGTTTTCATGTCAAGTGGCCACTTTATCATGACATTTTAACATTGGAGTGTACAATCCAGTATGAGAACTGTAGTCTTGGTGTAGCCTACAGTGTTTTGTTACACACCTTACAGTAAACAGAGGTCTCGCACAATTAGCATATGAATGAAGCTGTTGTGCTCATTAAAGGCTTCACCTCTGCTGGTGTCAGCATCCTTTTGTATCAGAGAAGCCTTTTCTTCAAGATTGTTTGCCCGGATGAAAGGGCAGCGTTAGCAGGCCTCTGTCGAGTAAACAGGCTTTTTAAAGCTTGCCTCTGTGTAACAGACCTCCACGCTCTGCTGGGTTTCACAATCGGTTCACCGTCACTTTCAGACTCCGTTACAGTTTAGAAGCACAGACCAAAGCACTTAAAAACACTTTTAAAGGAAGGCAGCCCCTTATAATCACACATTAACACAGCACACAGTGTGAACAACTGTGTAAAGTTCATTTTCTGTATTTAACCCATTCACCAAGTGAATCAGGAGGCAGACAGTAACACAGTGCCAGGGAAGCAGTGTGTGGGACATGGAGCATGGTGCCTTGCTCAATGGAACCTCAGTGGTGTCACTAGTGGTTCTGGGTTGTGAATCCACAACATTCCGATCAAAGGAGTAACTTTCTAACAACCAGTTTGTTATACTATTACTTTTGTTTTAGTCTGCCCTATACAGACTGAGCTACTGAGAAACATGTTTCCTCCTAAATCCAAATAGAGTCTACCAGTCAAGCCATAGCTAACACAGGAAACCCAGCTTTCTGTTTGTTCTTGCTTTGTTGGTTTTTTTGGATCTGCTATTTTTTACTTTTGGTATCTGAGTTGTACTTTTTTAGTTTAGTTTTTTGCTGAAGCTATGAGGCTAAAGTGGCTAGCTTCAAAGGCTAAAGTCCACAAATAATGAAAGCCTTTTCCTCACAAATAGCCAAATTACAAATTCATCACACATTTTACACACCACCACATTAAGTAGACTTTCTTTTGTGGCTTCTGACATTTTGACATACTGCTTGTGTGTTAAAATTCTTTTCTTTTTTTCTAAATAAATAAGTCACTAGCATGTTGCCAAATTAATTCAGAGCAGTTTAATGTGAGGTGCAGCATTCCTACCAAACTTCTCGTGGTGTTGGTGAAGTGAACCAAAAGTTTGAATTGTTTAATGCCTTCAAAACATAGGTTATGTTGCAGAAAATGATTGTTTGGTAACAAACACGCTGCTTGATGCCTGAAACACTGTAACAATCTTCTTTGGGAGAAATTGTTGGCCTAAAACATTTTAAAAAGTGCATTAATGGTGGTGAATTACATGCAGACTGTTAGTTCAGCGATAAAATACCAAAATAATGTTTGTTTCTTCAAGTTTACCAACCTGTAATGTTTTTGCTGCTTTGGATTTACTGGTAACAGACTCCAGACGCTGACTAGTCCATGCAGAAAAAAAATGAAATGCAATATTTCCATTCCAACATATTTTTTTATTTTTTTTTTTTTAAAGAATTTACTTAAACAGAGCATTTTAAGTAAATTGCATCCCATAAAACACTTGACAATTGAACAATGTTGAATAAACACCTGAAAATATTTTTTAATAATTACGTTAAATAAACGTAATCTACAATCTGTAACGTAATTACAGTAAGTTCTTAGCCAGAAAAAATAGCAAAAGGAACAATCTATAACAGCAGCATAGAAGATGAAGAAACTGTCCAGTGATTTTTTTTTGCCCTCCTCTCTTTGGTACTGGGTGAAGAGTTTTGGAAAAACACAGTGTATTGAAGTTTAGTCAATACATGCAATGTGTATAATTATTTCGCAATATGTATATTGCGCATGTTGATATCGCGGTGGCCGTAAATTTGCGATATATTGTGCAGCCCTAATGGAGATGTTTCCTCGCGGTCTATTACCAAGCCATTGATGGTTAAGGACAGCTAAAAGTGTGGACAGCTGTTGCCCATAGCCTCATTCACGGCCCCATTATTTGTAATTAAACCACACCAAACAGTTAGAGTGACTAGACCACAAAAATACAATTTTTGGACAATCAATACCTAACCCCTGGTGAACCAGTCAAACCTAAATACACACACAGTGTGCCAGATATGAATAGATTGTCTGCGATTGGAACCACGCCAATATTTTAAACTGTAGTAGAAGAAGTGATGCTAAAGACCAATAATAAAAGTAAAACTTGACTTTCCCATATACTCTATGCAACTTTTTTGCTGTTTGGATTTGAAATGGAATGAATTGTGATAAAAAATGTGTTCTGAATAGTTCAGGATGCAAAGTTTAGGACTCGAGGCTCAATTTGAGTCTTGTCTGTATTGATTTAGGACCCACCTATGGTGGGAACATTGTAGGTGCAGCCAAACTTTAGACAACAGACAGGTCTCCGAAAGACTCCACTGGAAATACTCTGAATTATATTTTTGCAGAATTCTCAGTTTAATGAGCTCCTGTCCTCATCGTTTTTGTTCAGAAGCGACCTGCATCTCTCCTGCTCTTTCATGACACTTTCACTTTTACCTAAGCGAGGCCTGTCTGCAGCTTTGAGCCAGTTCATCCGCATGTCTGTCTGAGGAGTGTGACCATGTCCAGTTTACCCCTGTGCGTCCGTGAAGGTGGCTTTGATCCAGACCGCAGCTCTCATCCTGAAAGTGATTAAAATGTAGTGTATGTTTGACCAGAAGCAGTTTGTAGGAACCCTGTCTTATGGAAGCGTGTGACGGAGAGCGCGGGGTCCGTTGCTTGACTGAAAGGGCCACCTGCCACCAGCGTTTAAGCAGTTTGACAGGGAGCTTTAGATGAAGGGTGAGTCAGCAGGGAGGGAGCACTTTATTTTTCAGATTAGTGGAAGTGCGCACAAGCTTCCCTGCAACTTAATTGTTGAGTGTATGTGTGAGAGAAAAAGTTTAGCTTGCATTTTAGGAACACAATTTCTGACCCTGCACGTAGTTTCATGAATGGTTTTATTGTGGTTATTGCTAGTGTGTCAGTGGAAATGTGGACATGTTCAACATTTCTTTATTAAATTGTGCTGCCTGGGAATATTTTGTAAGGGTCTTAGACCTCTCAAAAATGCTGGGTACTGTGAAACCTAGTTGCTACTACTCGAGGCTGAAATTCCGATACACCATCTGTCTTGTTCTCACAGTCCCTCTTTCCATTAAAGGATAAGCTTTTGAGAGATTTTGATGAAAACCATTCAAATTCCACCTGTCTCTCGCGCTGCAGTTTGTCAGATGTGGTATTTTCAACTTTCAGACTGATAAACACAAGCATCTAGATTCTTTATACAACATTTCTCTGACTTTGCCATGGTTTTGTCATTTGCCTTTATTGATTGGCGATGGAGCACTTCAGTACAGTGCTGCAGGTGGAAGTATCTCTCTATCTGTAATAGACAGTGTAAGATAGACATGTGCCAACATTAAAAAAAATGATATCATGGAAGTCATCTAACCCTTGACCAAAGTGCACAATAACCCAGTAATAGATTGTATTTATATATCAGCACTGTGTTGGTACTTGTGCAATATGTGCACCAATAACTAATCAAAAACTGCCTAGATTATAAGGTTTACTGTATGTAGAAGTTTTAGGCCCATTTGAAAACATTGCTAGATTAGACTGTTAAACAGAACCACATTCTTGATGTAGGGTTATGTTTAGTATGCTTTCAGGGCTTTTACTTAATCAATACGCATCTGTGCAAAAGTGTGTATTTGAGAGATCACGCGGTGAATTTTTGCCTTTGGTGATAAATGCTCTGGAACTTCTCTGCCTCCTGCCACATTGTAAGTGCTCTGACTGTGATTGGTTACATCAGTGCCATCCGAGAAGCTTTGGGCAATAATGGGTGATCAGTTATAAGATGGCGTCATGAAACCTTGTAAAGCCAGCGCTACACTGCAAATGCGAAATCTTTTGAAACAGTCAATCTATAACGCAGTGACCGTTTTAAAGTGGTTATAGTAACTGTATTGAAGCTATGCCATACAGTAAACCTCCACTTTAACACGGATCAGCAGTTGCGGTGTCAGTCCCCTCTTTTTTTTGTTGTTGTTGTTTTTGTGATGTCCGGGCCTCTCCCGCCACACTCCCTCGTCCGCCACCTTTTCTCTCTCTCTCTCTCGCTCGCTCGCTTTCTCGCTCTTTCTCACGCTCGCTCGCTCTCTCTCGCTCTCTCTCGCTCGCTCTCTCTCGCTCGCTCTCTCTCGCTCGCTCTCTCTCGCTCTCTCTTGCTCTCTCTCGCTCTCTCTCTCTCGCTCTCTCTCTCTCTCATTTATTAGCGGGAACTCAACCACAAAAATCGTTTGTGTGTATGTATGTTTGGGGTGGGGTGATCAGTACTTGCCCCAAATGAAAAAACGTATATACATGTGGACGCAGGGGATATTAATGGATGTTTTGATGTTGGAAACCATGCTTATTTTAAAAAATAAAGTGTTGGAGGAGCAGAGGAGCCAAACTGAACTATATACCAATATAATAATATATAAGGCAATAATAACAATAATGTCACAGTAATTAAATCAACAGCACAACATCAACACCAAAGTCAGCAAATGACCAGAACTATTCAGCAGCATATTCTAGCAGCTTTCCTCCCAGCCCTTTCGTCATTAGTACGTTTTGGATTGGCATTTTTCCAATGTTTTTTGTTTGTTTTTGTTTTTAAATTCAAATTGTAGAGACCAACATGTAAAATAAGTGACGCCTGGATACAGTTGATTGATCTCTGCAGTTGCGCTGTCTTTCTAGAGAATTTCCTCTGTGCCATGTTCAGCGATGGCAGAGCCTCCCCTACGTCATGTCATCACCTAGCGATATTATCTGTGATAAAAATATCCCTTAATCTGATAATACTCCTGTATGTGTTGACATCTGTGGGTCTTTTAGAGTAGTGTTCTGGCTTTTTCCCCCTCTCTGTTAGATCCACAGTTTTCTCCAGTGTGTGGAATCTGTGTAGAGCTTAACAGTGTGGGTAGTCTGGCTCCACTTCGAGGTTTAGTCTTCCTAAGTCATTTTTCTCATCAGTCAGCAGTGTTCTTCTGCACCAGATGTTTTCAGAGTTTTGTCTTCTGTGCTTTGTCACCAGGGTATATTTTGGAGTTGCAGGCAGAGTATATTTGAGGAAATTAAGAAGAGGTTCTCTCAGGTAGCTCTGGCATGAGAGGTGTGTGTGTGTGTGTGTGTGTGTGTGTGTGTGTGTGTGTGTGTGTGTGTGTGTGTGTGTGTGTGTGTG
>JBBJLR010052431.1:0-11684 GCA_037577145.1 Brachypetersius gabonensis
TTTATTTTGGGCTACCAAAAACTGAAGAGTGCATGCCCAAGGGGCTACCAGGGATTTTGAAATTTTGCGAGCCCTGAAGCCCATTGCCCCTCCTACAGATGGTGAGCCCATTGGAAGGGGGACCCATGTCATCTCTTTGAGCTTTGCCCGGACACCAGGCATTCACCTTCAAGCTATACCCCCAGGCCTGGCTCCAGAGGGGGACCCCAGTGACCCGCGTCCGGGCAAGGGAAAACATGTCTTCAGGGAATTTTTCTTCATTAGGGTTCGTAATTATCATTTACTGGGTTCTTCGGATAATTTTGAAAGGACAGTTCAAAATACACAAAACAAAATAAATTGAGTGATTAGAGGAGTCCTAGCCAGTGGGTGAAAAATTTATTTAAAAAAATCTATAATAAAAATGAAAGAGTAGCAATTAATCTCACACAAATCTTTGGTTAAACAGTTTTTAAGTAAAGGGCATTATTTTCACAGGAAAATGAGAAGTTGCAATGACACATTAATCTCCTATTTAAAAGTTCATGACATCATTTTAAAATAAATTAATTAATTAAAACGATATACAGCTTTAAATGCAAAAAGTCTGGGCTGTGCTTAATGGGTACATGTTGTACCCTTTATGAACACCCCTGTTCCAAAAAAGCTCATAAGCTCACGATTGTAAATTTAGTTGTAATTTTTATTGTTTTTATTTAATAAAGGTCACAAGAGTATAAAAAAAATACATTAACATGAAGAATCATTGTATGTGTTGCATTGTCAAATTAAAAAAAAATGCAAGTGCTAATAAATTGCATTTATACAGGAAAACGATATGCAGTCTCTCTTAGATTGTTTAAATGTTACAACGTTTAAATATTTTATTTTATTTAATCATTTAGTTGTTACTGTTATTTTGTATTTGATGAAAGTCACAACAGTCAAACAGCAACAGACCTAAAAGCATTAACATGCATTAACATCACATTGAGAGGCATATGAATGATTACCTTCATAATTAAAATTATTTAACTGTTTTGGGGAAAACAGGTGTTAATCTCTCTCTTGATAAAGAGGACATGCCTCTTTCATTTTGAGGAGCTGTAATTCCGCCTTGGTTTTGTCATTGTAAATCTGTGAAAATTATGTGTTGCTCATTTTTTTAAAACTTTAACTGAAAAGAACATTGACAACTCGGAAATCTTCTCCACTTTTTTTTTGCTGTTTTCGTGGCAATATGTTGTGTTTTTTTTAAACTCATTTTAGTACTTCTGGCTCCCGTGCCAGGCCGTCGGGAATCCATATTTAAACCTCTCTCGCTCTCTCCTATTCTCTCTCTCTATCTGCCTCTCTCTCTCTCGCTCTCTCTGTCTCTCTCTATCTGTCTCTCTCTCTCTTACTCTCTCTCTCTGTCTCTCTCTCTCACGCGCTCTCTCTTTCTCTCTCCTTCATGACTTTTCCGAAGCGCGCAGGTCGTGTCTCTCTCTCTCTCTCCCTCTCTCTGTCTCTGTCTCTCTTTCTCTCTCTCTTACTCTTTTTTACTCTCTCTCTCTCTGTCTCTCGCTCTCTCTCTCATTCGTGACTTTTCCGTATTTAAACATCGGGTTTATCTTTACATTTTCTTCAAGGGTAATGTATTAAACTGAGTTTAAAATGAAATTAAAAAGATCTGGGAGCACATTCGGGGGCTTATTAAGGGTTTACACTATTAAAATAGGCATCTGAACGCACGCCTACTGTCCGGACCAGCTGGCTTTTTTGCTTTGTAACACAGGGCGCTCGGCACAGACAACCAACCAAGAGACAGAAACAATAAAGCCGTAACAAGGCTTGTTCACACATTCACACAGGACAGATGGACACTTAATCAGGTACCTAGCAACCCAGCTAACGAGCCAGTGAAGCTCCAAGCTGCCACACCTGGCCTGCTTAGGCACTGGACACACACAACATAGCTTGACATCACTGAGCCTAGACAGGAGGTGGGTATTCCTAATAGGGGGGCCGCTGGGATGCGTGATGGAGGTGGCCCAGACATGACACCCAATCATATCACAGCTCAGTCCCCAAACTAAAGCTCAATTGCATGTTTAATGACAATTACACCAATTTTCTTTACTCATTAATACATTTATTAATGTACTTATATTAATAAATTGTGTATCATATTAAATTATACAACTGTCTTGCACACACGCACATGTAGAATTTCTTAAAATGTTGTATTATTACTAGAGGTGAAGCGGTTGGTCACAATTTGCTAGAAAGTTCAATGACTTAAATGACTAAAGTGGATACATGTGCCTTAAAATGTGCCAAAATAAGTATGCAGCATATTTAGTCCCATAGAACACAGTGTAAAGTATTCACAATGTTTGTAAGTTACTAGTTGTCGTATTAAATATGCCGTAAATTCTGAATTTAAATAAGCAAAATATAAATAGAACATAACATAAAAGGGGTCCTTATCAGACCTATCTGCGAACTGTCTACACATATTCTGAAGAGTATGCATCTAAAACAGCTGAAGTTACATGAACACTTTTAGGTGGGAAGAAGGAGATTCCCAGTTAAAGTGCAAGAGAGCAGCATGGATACATCAACTTGGAAAAATGAGTATACCAGACTTTAAAAGGTTCTTTGGCTTTTCAGTCATGATGTCTTAAATAAGTTAAAAAGTTTTCATTAAGAAAGCCACAGTAGAAATTATTCCCAAGAAACATGTTGTACTTGTGCATTTTGTATGTTGTGCACCCATAACAGAACTGCTTAGAAAGAAAACATGAATTTAGGTTTTACTCCAGCATGAATTTAGGCATGAACCCTCCGTCAGTGGTCATTTTCTTGTCATAGGACACCGCTGGCTGTTTTTTTAGTAATTGGTAGACTATTCTCAGCCCAGCTATGACACTGAGGTGTTTAAAAACTAACAAACATCCAAGTATCAACCAAGTACCACTTGCTTTGTGGTGGTCCTGAAGGGGTTCTGACCATTGATTCATGCAGTAAAGAGGATAACATACGATGCAGATTAGAATGACTACAGTGTACATCTGTGTAATAAGTGGAGCTGATATAATGAGTACTAGTTAATGAAATGGATTTTTAGTACATGCAACAGCAAAGGAATCGGGTTCAGTTACGTTAGCAAAGTTAAGATACTGAACATCTGAGGGCCCCATCCTAGTGATGGCATTTGGACCCATAAAGTTGTTTTGTCTGAGGGTGTACCTATGAAATGAGACAAGGGATATTTGTTTGGTAACTTAAAGGTGAAAATGTGAATTATTTTTTTAAATGAATACCCCCTTTGGTTATTTGGATAACCGTGCTGCTGTTAGTGCTGCACACGCCATGTCAGCCTTTCCTCTCACTGAAATTACTCCAGGGTGATCAGATGAGAATGGGTAAAATGAGAGGGGTCTTACAGCAACGGGACTATATCGCAGATCTCAACTGCTTGGCTATCAAGGAAATGTTCCGAATCTCACTACAGACTACAACGACTGTCTTTTACCAGCTAGCTGATCCCTCCCCCACCTTGGTGGCCCCCCACCTTGGTGGCCCTCTCTCCTCCTCAGGCCACCTCTCTACTCCTTATTATCATTTAAAGCTACAGACACAGAAACAGAGCTTCCAGGTGAAATCTCTTTGTGGGACTGGCTCTAAGTGTCTGTAATTCTGCACGAAGGCTGAATTTCGGAAAGAGAATTCAGATACAATATTAGTGGACCACTAAGACCTATTAAAAAAGCAAAAAAATTCAGCATGGACCTTTAAGATGTGCCCTCCATAGTCAGTGCAAAAGACATTGAAACACACCCTCTATATCGCGTTAGGCAGGATTAGCTGAAGCTGATGACTATCCGCTGGAAAACAGCACTTATGGAGATGAGCCTAAATATATGAGTTTTCACCTTGCATGAATCAGAATGAATCAGACTGGCTAGTTCTGCCATCTCCACATAAGATAAAACAAGTTATTTTAATGTGTGGCCATGTTATTCTGTGATGTCTCTGTTGCATAGCAACCACACTTTGTTTCTTGGACTGTGTTGCAAGATAGTTTTGCTTTTGAATAAATAAACATTTAAATAAAATACATGCATTACAATAAACCCTGTATCACATCCCAACCTTGAGGAAAAACTGTAAAATAATTGAGAAAAAATGAGCCTGTAAAGCTCCTTTTTTGTTTATTGTCTGTAATGCAGATAATTATATTTTTAAAAGCACAATTAACAACTGAACTGAAGTTATTTCACCAGAACAGCACAGCTCTCATGAAACTTCGTTTTGTTTTGCCCCAAAATCCTGAATTTAGAAGTTACACAAAATGTAATCTCCTCTATGAAGGAGGAGATTACATGCTGTTTTAAAAGGATCCTCTATTTTATTTGTAGATCATTTTTTCTATGAGACTCACTGATGTTATTTATGGGTGTTTACATAACTACATCACACCTTTCTTATTATCATAATTTTAAATGAGTTTTTTGCTGCTGTACCTATAAGATTGACAAAGACCTCAGTTCTGATTGGCTGCCCATTATTGTGAATCACTCTAAAAGCAGGCTTAAACCAGGCTGTGGTTCAGCACGTTTACCTGCTCTGAAACACTTGGTTCACCTCACCAGTTAATTGTCAGGTTTGGGTGGAGAACCATCAAACTGTGCTGGACACCGGACCTCCAGGACTGGAGCTTGACACACCCGTCTTAAACACTCTTTCCAGCTTCAAAGTGAATGGGCAGGTGTAAACTGCTGTAAGGTTTGTGGTGTGACGGTTGGCGGCCGCTAGAGGCCATCCTTTTTTGTGACTATATGAACTCTTATTATGTCATGCCTGAGCACTCTGGTCTTGTGTTTGTTTGATTATGCGTTTTGTATGTATGTCCTTTTGTGTTGGACCTATAAGCTAACTGAAAGTTGTCATGTTGGCTTGTTTTGTTTGTGCTCCAACCTCCTTTGTTCCAGTTTTTAAGTTTTGGTTAGGCCCTCATACCTGTTTTGTTTTTGAAAATAAAGAGTATTAAAATGGTTAATGCAAGACCCTGTGCAGGTTGGCGGTGCAGGTGTTGCCCTTGCTACCTATGCAGCCTAGCCAGCCGGCAAGAGTAGCTGCAGCCGCAGTCCCAAGCCAAGTAGCCGTAGCCGCGGTCCTAAGTCTAGTGGCTGCAGCCCCAAGTCAAGTAGTTGCGCAGAGGCTATACCCAGTAGCAGAGCCGAGGTTACATCCAGTAGCTGCGCAGATACAAGTGCATGAATCAAACCTAATTATTCTTTAATCCCTGGCTGGCTGAGAACATCGTTTATCCTAAAGCCCAAGTCCTGTCTGATATGGTCTCTAGCAGCCGCTGACTGGGGATGTTACAACAACAGTGCAATTAATCATGATTAATAGCAGAAAACCATGTGATTAATCGCAATGTATAAATAAATAAATAATCACTGCCCAGCATTAGCAAATATTCCTAAACACACAGAATGTAAACACAGAATGGAAGCATTGCAAAACATTTGAAAAACTGAACACGCTGAAGATCTGCCCAGTTTTTTTGCAGAATAAAATTAGCCTGCTATGATAACAGATATGCCCAATTATTCTGCCAAATGATCAAGATTAGGGTTTGGTTAAGGCAAGTTTGTTCTACACACACTCAAAAGAAAAACATGTTACAATGGAGACATCAAGCTGTTTAAATTGTAATAATAAGTAAATGTAAATATAGTTTTTGACGTTTTCATTGTGACTGTATTTTTATGAATAAGATGCACTGTTAATTAAGACATAACTACATGTCTGACAAACCGAAAAAAAAGAAAATCGTCTATAGAACTTTACCTATAATGTGACATTTGGATTACATGACAACTGTTAATGCTTTAGTTTTATGGAGGGTCAGGAGTGCCAATTTTAATTATATAAATATGTCATTAAATACATAATTAAATCTGTCATTAATTGTTTAAAATGGGAAATATAATGATAAATAATTACTTAAATGTGTCATTAAATATTTATATATTGCATATTTAATTTCTTAAATGTTTTTATTTCCAAATTTAAATAATTAATGACACATTTAAGTAATTATGTTTTTTTCCAATTTTAAATAATTCATGACACATTTAATTAATTATCTTTTTGTTTCCCATTTTTATAATTAAAGCCACATTTAATTAATGATGTTTTTATTTACCATTTAAAATATTTAATGACATATTTAAGTAATTATTTCATGTTGGCAACGTTCCGCACATCATGAATTTATTTTATCTTTCAGTCAGACCTATCAAACTCAGTGGGCAGAACAAAGCTGGTCTACTCAAGACAACCAATCATCTTGAGTAGCGTTTGTTCCGCCCTCTGTTTGATGGCCCAGACTGACAGATAAAATAAATTCAGGATGTGCAGCAAAACCAAGGACATCATGAATTAATTTAAAATGTCACTGCAATATATAAATATTTTATATAAATATATTAATATAAATATTTAATGACACATTTAAGTAATTATTTATTGTTATATTTGCCATTTTAAACAATTAATGACACATTTAATGATGTATTTAATGACATATTTATATAAATAAAATTGGCCCTCCTTATAGTTTTGCTATTTCTAAATATATATTTTTTAATTACATTTTGATTTATGTCATTTAAATCACAATTTACATTCTGTCTCAGAAATCTTAAGTATCTTAAGAGTCACTTCTAAAGGTTAAACGGTTCTTTGTAATCTAACTTTCAGTTACTTTTAGGATAGCTGTGAGGCTGCTTTGTTGAGGCTTTAAAAGGATTATGTCCAGGGATTGACATAAGCGATACGCAAGCAAGAGTTGGTGTATGTGGTACGACAAATGCGCACCAGTTTTCAGTCTTCACAGCGCAAATGTGTACCTGGATCTCTAAGTAGCACCACTCAGGAGAGTAAAATCTTAAAAAGAAAAATAATAATGACATTTTAAAATATGGTTCCTGCCGGTCTGCGGAGACTCGCTTCTGCACCAATCAAAATTCAGTCAGAGCAGGTCTGATCTCAGCACTTCTGTCACTGCGTGCCCCACCCCCTAGAACTTCACGCCCCGTCCCCTTGATTTCATGGCCCACCCGGTACGAGACCCGTTCGCCAGTCCGGAAAGAAGTGATCTGCCCCTGTGGTCCAGCATAAACTATTGGAGATCCCGTGCAACGCTGGGTTACAGTCGAGATCTGAGTTCTGTCTGTCATGCTGTGAGGAAAATTCCCAGCTGACTGATACCCCTTTCCCACTGCACTGGTTCCCATGCCAGGTGCCGGGAACCTTCCGAGAACCGGCCCGCATTTCCACTAGACAGGAGATCAGCGGAGCCAAACGATAATACGTCACAGGCCACGCCCACTAAAACAGAAACAAACATGGCCGAACTGAACTCCTGCTTGACCGTTATTTCTCTTTGTGCTTTCCAATTTCTGCTGTGTCTCCGTTGACGTCCACACAGCTAAAAGAGCTTTAATTTCTTCCGTGCTCCAAATTAACGGACTTTGGCTCTCCGCCATATTTTTTCTAAAGCTACCCGTCTCTCCGCTTACTGTTTGTGACGTTACGGGTTCTCGCTACGAGACCAGCAGAGTTTAGGTGCCGGTTCGGTGCTTGTTTTAGAGCACCGGCACCAATTTTTTTTCTTTGGAAAAGCGCGGCACTGGTTCCAAAATTCGGAACCAGCACGGAACTGGCACGGGAACCAGTGCAGTGGGAAAGGGGTATGAGATGCAGTTAAAACAATCCCACCTTTCCGTTCCACATATCTGAGACAGACTGCTTTTTATCACTTGACAGCCACAAAAACAAGTACAGGCTGAACTCGAAAATTCGCTCAGAGTGGCTCTGCCAACGTGCCTTTGTAACAACATCCCATCACCAGCCGCTAGAGAGAGTGTGTGTGTGAGGTCATTAGGTGCAAGGAATGGCAGTGCAGCAGAGCAGGCACCTGTCACTAATGAGAGTTTGTTAATGTCTGTGTTGTGTGATTGGCTGTTGCACCATCACAACAGTTAAACATGGTGGTAGCAGCAACATGCTCTAGGGATGTTTTTCAGCAGCGGGCCTGGAAAACTGGTCGAGGAAAAGATGGATGGTAATACATACAGGGACGAAGGTTCATCCTTCAGCAGGACAATAACTCAACGCATACTGCTAAAGCAACACTCGAGTCACTTAAGGGGAAACCAAAATGTTTTGAATTGGCCTAGTCAAAGTTCAGACCTCAATCCAGTTGAAAATGGACTTGGAGCAGTTTTGCCTTGAGGAATGGGCAAAAATCCCAGTGGCAAGATCTGGCAAGCTCATACAGACTTATCCAAAGCAACTTGCAGCTGTAATTGCCGCAAAAGGTGGCTCTACAAAGTACTGATTTTAGAGGGGGCAAACAATTATGCATGCTAAAATTTTCTATTATTTTGTCGTATTTGTTGTTAGCTTCACAATAAAAAAAATACATCGAAGTTGTAGGTAAATGAAATGATGCAAACGCTCAAATATTTTTTTAAAATTCCAAGTTGTGAGGCAACAAAACTTGAACAATACTTTGAGTACTTTTGTGAATACTTTTTCAAAGCACTGTATATACTGCTACAACTAGTCAGCAGAAATCTTTATCTGGCCAGTGACGAAAATTCATAACACTAAACTTCTCTCATAGCAACTCAATTTGAATGGGCTGTAAATTCTTCACTCACCCCTCCACGCCCCTCTGAGCACAGAGCTACAAACCTGGCCTCAAGCCTCATCCTCACCCCTTCCATCACTCTACTTAAACATAAAAGAGCACTCCTGGAACTTCCCCGTTGTCAGTTTCTGTGTCTGATTCCAGTTCTAGGAGGCCCTACAGTACGTAAATAATTGTCATTAATCCTGAGACTATCTACAATATTTGTCCTAAACTACTGCTGTAAATAGATGTTATTAGAAAAATAACATCTATTGAAAGGAATTTAAAGTGTATTTTACATGTTCGTTTGTAGTGTAACTACACACTAGAACATGAATTCTGAGATACTCAGTCACACATCACACACAATACTGTCCCAGGTGCCTCCTGCAGTTTACTGAATTCTAATGTAAAACACAGTAATGTGCCACAAACACCTGTACGTCCCTAAATAACTATTTTTGTAAATGAAATGTGAGAAATTCATAATGAGACTTCAACAAATGTAAAGGTTCTTTACTAGTTTAATAATTTGTCACAAGAACACTGCCATATTCTGGAGGTTCTTTAAACTTCAGAAAGCTTCTTCACACTTGCACATCTCATTGAAAATTCATTGAAAGGTCCCAAAAATTTATCTTTAATGACATCATGCATAGTGCACAGTGAAAGGAAACAATGTTCCTCTAGGACCAAGGTGCAGTTCGAAGAACAAGCAGAACAGAACACCACAAACAACAAAAAAGCTCACACAGGACAGGACAGGTCTAATTAGAGAGTGCAACAAAACACAGCCATTTACAGGACTAGACAACACACAGAGTAGTCAATAGGAGTAATACACTGTTATGACACACTAGGAGAAGAATAGTTAAGTGTGGTAACATGCAAAGAAATGCAAAAATGCAAATAATTGTGTAAAACTAGCAAGTAGCAACAAGTGGTTGGGAGTAGACAAAGTAGTGCAAGTAGTAATTGGGAAAAAAGATGCAGTTCAGTTCAGTGTGTGTGATGTACAGTTTGTTCTTGAGTTCTGATTTGGAAGTCAGGTGATGAATCGCTGGAGAGCTTCCCCACATGAGCACCACTCTCCTCCTCCTGTTTACGTATGAAATATGTTTGCCCTGCTCAGTGAATCACCTATAACTAGGGATGGGTTTCGTTGGATTTTTCAAATTCTGGTTCAGGTTACGCTTAATTGATTCCTGTTCTTATCGATTCCATATTTCAATTCCACAAAGGTAAAAAAATAAATAAATACATTTTAAAAAAGGACAATCATTTAACACTAGAACGGCTGACAGCGTAAATTGACGTCAGGCTCAGACTTCAGACTTCGAATTACATCTATTTGCCTATTGGAGCAGCAACCATGCTCTAAGAGACATATGGGTGTGGTGTAGGCACATGTACACACGTATCTTTACATATTGTTGTTGTTTTATACTGTTGTGCTCGAGAGACACCATCGACTGGAATCAAATTCCTCACATACTCTGCTATTCTGATTCTGATATGGCGACTGACGCTGTATGATAGTGATGGGCACGGCAGTTCTTTTAGATGTACTGAATCACTAGAATCAGTTCGCTAAAAAAGATTTGTTCAAAAGATTTGTTCACCGAATCATCAAATCATCCAGTGCTTGGTGGGAGGAGCAGCGACTCATAGTTTCTGAACCGATTCACGGCTGAACGGTTCAGGCTTCAATTCAGTTCACAGCTTCCGGGACCGGGAGACAAGAGTGTTGTGGCTGTGTGACTTTGACAAACACGTTTGTAACAATAAACCTGTTTATAAATCATGTTTTAAGTGTCCTGTGTCCTATGGTAGCTGTGCTATTTAACTGGTCTACTCGGCAAATTGGGTTTAGTGAGTGATCTGTTCACTGAACGCATACCCCACAGCACATTCAGTGAAGGATTCACACTGAACAGCACCGTTCCCTCTCACATTGTCACAATGAGAGTCACACAATCTCTCAAACTCCAGGTTTTATACACAAATGATTACCTGCTGTGTCTTACCGTACGTTAGTTGTTGTGGTGGCAAAAAAAAGTTTTTTATTCTATTGAATCTATTAAAACAACAGAGAACAACGGTTGCCATGAAAGTGTATCCCTCAGAGGAAAATGATTCAGGAGAGTGTTTATTTGGAACCTAATTTCAGTTCCCATCCCTAGTTGCCATAACCAGTGCTCAAAAAATGAGAGAATCATTTCATGAATCTCTCTCATACTACCAGTAAACTCAGACCTGTTTACTGAGACTGTATTAGCAGGGTAAAATTATTAAATTTCTTGTTCGTGCAATTCAAGTTTTACAATGCTATCAGTGCAGTCAATAGGAGCAGTAACAGTGTGTTATACACTGTTATGACACACTAGAGGAAGAAGAAATGCAAATATTGAGGGAGATAGCAAAAATAATGATTAAAAAATAGCAAGTAGCAACAGGTGATTGGGAGTAGTGGAAGTAGTGACTGGGAGAGTTCAGTGTGACTGTTTGTGTGTGAAAATGTGTGTAAACTAGGGTGTAAATGGCGTTTTACCAATTTGGAATCCTTCCGTTCCACCTGGAAGGAGAGTCTTAGAGACTACAACACAGCACTTACTACGACACACTCTGCCTATCATCCCTCATCGAATCTACTAAAAAAACAAATCCCAGGTTTCTGTTCAGCAAAACTTCTGAACTAACTACTACCAGGGAGGTGCTGAACCACAGGTACTCGCAAACTGTAGCATGTGACGTTTTATGAACAATAAAGTAAAAATAATTAGACAAGAAATTCAATCTAGAAATTCAGCTCCACCACATTTACCGCCCGAATCAGCAGACACATATACTATTCAAGATATTATTCATCTTTTAATACAGCCCAAACATCTTTTCTCTCTTCATCTTTTCTCTTTTCTCTCTTCTACTGTCATGTCGTCACCTCAGGGAAGAATGCAGCAGCACGCACTAGAGATACTGGCAGGGTATTTATTTCTCTTTTCAA
>JBBJLR010052452.1:0-11684 GCA_037577145.1 Brachypetersius gabonensis
AGTGCAACATTAATGATAAGCACTTCAAATGAGTTAAACCTGGGCCTTGTTTTCTGAGTAACAGTGAGTACGTCATTGTAGATAGATGCAACACCACCACCACGACCAGTTAGGCGGGGCTCGTGCTTATAGAAATATCCTGACGGAGTAGACTCATTCAGACCAATATATTCATTTGGTCTAAACAAGGTTTTGTTGAGACAGAATGCGTCAAGGCAATAATCTGTGATTATTTCATTAACAATAAGTGCTTTAAGTGCAAGGGATCTGACATTGAGAAGTCCAAACTTTAGAGGTAGATTTCGATTACTTATTTGGCCGTTTTCTGGTTTTCTGGAAAACAGATCAGATTGTTACGGGCGAATTTAACAAATTTATTCTTTTTTTTTTCACTATTCGGGGAACAGACACAATTAGGACAAGCTATGTATGTACGTCTATTGGTATGGCAAGTTGTAGTGTGGCTAATATGATTGGAAGCTAAGGTATGACTTACCGCAAGTCAGATGGTTCGTAGTATCCTGGAGACTTTGTCCGAAAGGACTGCTGCTCCAGCTCTGCTAGGGTGCAGACCATCGATGTGGTAGAACCTAGGACGCTCCTAGAAAACAGTGTGGTGTCCCATAAGGTTCTGTATTAGGACCTTTTTTTTTTTTTTCATACATGCTGCCATTAGGGATGATTATCCGCAAACATGGGATCAGCTTCCCAGATGATAAACTTTGGGACTGCAATAAAGATATAAAAACTTGATGTCACATAACTTTCTCTTACTCAGTGCAGATAACACAATCCACTTTTCCACTTTTCTGTGCCGGTTCCCAAATTTGGAACCAGTGCAGCGCTCTTTCACAGAAATAAATTGGTGCCGGTCCCTAAAACAAGCACCAAAACGGCCCTTAAACTTTGCTGGTAGCAAGAACCTGTGATGGCATGAGTGGTGGGCGGAGTCTTTCATGTAATTGTTGTCTATGTCGATCTCTTTCAATGGTAATAACTGAGTTAAGACTGAGTTAACAAGCAGGAACTGAGTTCTGCCATGTTTGTTTCTGTTTAGTGGGCGTGGCCTGTAACATATTATCACTCAGCTTCCCACTGTGCTCCTGTGGTTCCCAGTTCAGCACCGGCCGAGCACCAGAACCGGCTCCTGGCACCAGCACCACTGTAGTGGGAAAGGGGTTTCAGAGGTCCTTCTTTTAGTTCCGAAAGCTGCTAGAAACAAGCTGTCATGGCTAATGCTTCAACTTGCTGGTGCCTCAGCTTCTCCAACATCAACTGTAAAGAATATCGGTGTCACTATGGATCCTGATCTTTCATTCAACACACATGTAAGGGCTGTTACTAAATTAGCTTTCCCTCATCTACGAAATATTGCTGACTTAAGAAGTGCACTCTCTATGATACATAAACATTAGTCCACGCCTTTATTACTTACAGACTCGTTTATTGTAACAGCCACTTGTCTGGCTATTCCAACAAAAATCTAAATAAGCTTTAAATAGTTAAGAATGCAGCAGCTAGAGTCTTCAGTAGAACCAGGAATTTGACCACGTTACCTCAATATTATCAAGACTTCATGGACTTCCGATCAAATTTTGTTTTGATTACAACTTTCTACTACTACTAATAATAATAGGTCAACACCTTCCTGGGCCTGCAATCGCTGGGGCCCTGTGCCAAAATGCCCTTGACTAGTTTCGACAGCTCATGAAAGCATTTAGGTCAGGTGACATAGAGGCTTCCAAGGAAGTACAGAGGTTCTTGTCTGTGAGGTTAAAGGAGCGAAAGGTCAGATACAGGAAAAAGCTGGAACAAGTGCTGCAACAGAACAAGATGGTGCCGCGCTAGGTCGCAGCGGCCACTCTGGGTCCAACACTTTTGTGCTGTAGTGTTTTTTGGAAGATTTCACACCAAAACTCAGCAACATGTGCATCCGAACAGCTGGTACGCATGTATATGACCACCAGACCCTGCTCCAGATAAGAGAAGTGTGTAGCTTACCTCAACTTGCTGCGCGGACCTCAGACCACAGGCCTGCCTAATGGCGATGGCCGGGAGTAAAGACATTGCAACCGGTGCGCAAGAAAGCAGAAGCAGGGCAAGCGAGGAGGAGGACGAGTCCATGTTAGGCTAAAGGCTAATGCTAGCTGACTGGCAATAGTATCCATTTTCCTCAACAACGTTCACTCCCTGGATAAACTAGAACACATCCGACTCCAGCAAACCCCCCACCCCACCCCACACGTGAGTTCAGAGACTGTTGTGCTTACGTTTTTACCGAGACATGGCTCAACATGGCAACGGCTATTAGCAACATGCTATTGTACCAAAGTGACTCTGCTAATCTTAGCCACAAATCAACATGGACCGGTGCGTGAACACTGTGCTTATCTTGAGCTACTGCTAACCACTTTGGAGCTTATGTCTGTTAGCTTATGTCTGTTAAATTCTACATGGACTTTACGACTAGGGGTGTGAACATGCTGGACTGTGTTTACACAAACATCCCCGGTGCGTTCCACGCTGAGCCACGCCTCCACCTCGGATTCATAGATCACATGTCCATTATGTGCATACCAGCCTACAGACTGCTCATCAGACGTGCCAGGCCCGTCCAGAAGCAGACAAAGATCTGACCCCAAGGAGCCATCTCTGCTCTTCAGGACTATTTTGAGCACACTGACTGGGACATGTTCAGGGAGGCTACAACCTACAGGGGCTCTACCAAACTGGAGAAGTGCAAAGCGTAGGTCACTGGCTACATCAGCAAGTGCATCGATAATGTCACAGTCTCCAAGAACATCACCACACGTTCTAACCAGAGGCCATGGATGACTGCAGAGGTGCATGCACTGCTGAGAACCTGAGACACTGCCTTCAAATCAGATGATCAGGCTGCCCTGAGAACAGCAAGGGCCAACCTGTCCAGGGCCATCAGAGCTGCAAAGCGCGCCCATGCCCAGAGAATCCACATCCACTTCAAGGACAATGAAGATGTACGGCGCATGTGACAGGGCATCCTGGTCATCACCAACTACAGGGCATCTCCACCTGCCTGTGATAGTGAGGCCTCCCTTCTAGATGTGCTGTACAACTTCTACGCACGGTTTGAAGCCCAAAATGACAAGGCAGTGAGGAAGTCCACCGTACTTCCCAACGACCGGGTACACTGACTGTGGCTGATGTGAGAAACCTCTGCTCAGAGTTCTCACAAACATTGTCAATATCTCTCTGAGCACCGCTGTCATGCCAACATGTTTCAAAGTCACCACCATCATCCCAGTGCCAAAGAAGATACTAAGGAGAGCGCACCTCTCACTCACCATGTTCTACAGAAGGACCATAGAGAGTATTCTCTGTTTCTGCATCACAGCCTGGTACAGAAATTGCAATGATTCACTCACTGCATCCAACATTGTGGAAGACCCCACTCACCCCTCACACACTCTCTTCTCCCTCCTCCTATCTGGTAAAAGATACCGTAGCATATGGGCACCGCATCTGGGCCTCCACTACCAGAATGGGGAACAGTTTCTTCCCTCAGGCCATCAGACTCCCATAAACACAAAAATCCTTTGGTAATAATCACATTTCATGACGCCTTGCACACAGTCAAGGCACCCAGTGCCAGAAGCAGCAAACCAAGCCCAAAACATAATTGAAACTCCACCATGTTTGACTGTTGGTACTGTGTTCTTTTCTTTATAGGGCTTATTTCATTTTTGATAAATAGTAGACAGATGTACTTTACCAAACACTCTATCTTGGTTTCATCTGTCCACAAGACATTTTCCCAGAAGTCTTTTGGCTTATTATGGAACATTTTGGCAAACTGTAGTCTTGCTTTTTTATGTCTCTGTGTCAGCAGTGGTCCTCCTGGGTCTCCTGCCATAGCGTTTTATTTCATTTAAACGTCGACAGATAGGTTGCGCTGACACTGATGCCCCTGAGCCTGCAGGACAGCTTAAATTTTGTTGGAACTTGTTTGGGGCTGCTTATCCACCATCCGGACTATCCTGTGTGCAACCTTTCATCAGTTTTTCTCTTCCGTCCACACCCTGGGAGATTAGCTACAGTGCCGTGGGTTGCAAACTTCTTGATAATGTTATCCACATTTTTGAAAAGGTGCCAATAATTTTTTTTTGTGTGACATTATGTCAAATTTGCTTTTTTTTCCTCCTGTTTTTGTTTTCTTCCAATATACACAAAGAGAATAAACATGTGTATAGCAAAGTATGCGTTAATGCAATACTTTTCTGGGAGAAAAAAACAATTCAGGGGTGCCAACAATTTTGGCCATGACTGTACACCAGGCCTACACATCTTGACAAGCTGAGTGCATCCCTGAGTATTACATTCTTCGAGTTCTCTAGTGCCTGCAACAACATTCAGCCAGCCTGGCTGAGGAGCAGACTGTATGCTATGCAGATTCATGTTCCCCTAGTTGCATGGATTTTGAATTACCTGACTGAAAGGCCACAGTACGTACGACTTCACGTATGTATGTCTGACACGGTACTGTGTAGCCCTGGAGCTCCTCAGGGAACTGTTCTGTCACCGTTCATCTTCACCCTAAACACACCTGACTTCCAGTGCAACACAGAGGGCAGCCATAATCAGCAATAATCAGGTGTAACAACTTGGAATACAGGATCACTGTGGACAGTTTTGTGGACTGGTGTGGGCTGAATCAGCTGAAGCTCAACAGCCAAAAGACCATAAAACTGGTGGTGGACTTGTGAAGATCACAACCTTCTGTCACTCCCCTGTCCATTATAGAGGTGCATGTGGAGATTGTTCAGGACTACAAGTACCTTGGTGTGAACAATGACAACAAGCTGGACTTGTCTAAGAACTCTCTGGCCACTTACAAAGTACGCTGCAACACAATGTTGCGGATGTTCTATGAGTCTGTTGTGGCCAGTAGGGGTGTTAAATTAATCACATAATCTATGCATTCAATGATTCTGAATCGATGCAGTGACAGAACATAATTGATTATTTCTTAATGACATTGCTTGATTTTCTGGTGGCAACTTTAAAAATCTAGCTAAATAGTCCCGGCAGTGACTGTGGCTGCTTGATCTGAATACAGTGCTTCTCCAGGTGGCGGTAACTCTCAACTTACTAACATTACTCACGCATGCCAGACAAAAATGTGTAAAGCATGTCACAAAAAAAAGGTTTCCTCCACAACCAAAGATGTGATCACTGCAGAAAGGTCCACTCTCAAACAAAGTATTGTTTGCATTTTCCAATTTCATTGAATAAAAATGGGAGCTTACATCTCACTGCTTGTACTGTATGTATAAAATAATATGAAGAGGGGCCGGCTCTACGCTGGATCAAGAGAGGCAACGCCTCCTTAAACAAACGTTGAGAAAAAAAAAATAGATTACCCACAAACTGAATATGGACAAGATTTACTACAGTAGCTGAAAAATCCACTGTAGTAAAAGGCATAAATTAGATGATAGTTTTCACTTCTTGTTCGCTCTTTCCCTCCGTGCTCTGTTTGTGCGCACTCGACAGAGATTCTCCATTCGCCCGCCCCTCAGCTAAACATCCAATCACTCTTAATATGTAAATGACACGGTGTCATATTTCTCAGTGGACGAGGCAGAGATCCCCCACTCTCCCTTCCTCCAGGTAAACATGCAATCACTGTGTGCAAATTAGCCAGTGTCTGTCACAGTCAGGACTACTTATACAGGGACAGTACCTCCTGCGACCACTGGGGGTCGCAGTGAACCAAGGACTTCCTAACCAAGTGATTCCACCTGTCTTCTATTTCGGACTCATTATTCCCCTCACCTGTTCATGTCCTCCTGTTCTCCCATTGGTTCCTTGCCCCTTCTCAATTGTATTTATACTCACCTCACCCATTGTCTCTCACGCTGTCATTATCTTCGTTCGTGTTTACCTTCCCTGTGCTGTATGGTTTACATGTGAATAAAGTCTTTAGCTTTTGGCATAATGTCGGCTGCCAGACTTTACTTCCATCCTTCGGTGCATGGACCCGAGCGTGACAGTGTCGGGTTTCTCAGTGGGTGGGGCAGAGCAAAATGAGATGCTATAGTGGTAGACTTTGAGGAAGCAGCAAATCTCTGTTGTCAAAATCATAGCGACTCGTGATATAATTATCAACAACTAATAATACATCTATATTTTTACAGTCAATGGTGGACTAGTGCATTGTTCTTCTCACAGTTTCAGTCTGGTAGAGAAGAGTTTCTTTCTTGATCCCACAAGCACCACTGTGAACCTGCCTGCTGCACAGAGCCAACTAGAGGACCTGTGTCTGTCAGACCCAAACACAAAGCACTCAACAGTTTTCTTGTTTCATATACTGATGTAGTCGCAGTGATTTTTTAAATTTGACCTTTCAGTTTTATTTTTCAAGACTTGGTGAATTGATTTCTTTTTAACTTGACCTACCCTTTTTAGGTTTGTTATTATTGGCAATATTAGTTTTTCAGTTTTAGTTTTATAGTTTAGTTTGCATATATTTGATATAGGCCATCCAATTAATGTAAATATGATGAGGAATATTTCATTTTATTTTTTGTTGTTTTATTTTTCAGTTGCCACCTTATCGTGGCCAGGGGACTTGCATGCCTCAGTGATCCTAAGAGCTACAGCAGCAGCTGAGCCTTCAGGTGGGACACCCAGGTTGGACAGATATTAGGGTAGAGGCCTGACAAAGTGCAATCTAATTACATGACAAAAACTGTCTAGAACCGTCCCTAATGTGAAGTAATGTAGAAAATGTATGGGATGCTGTAAGGTCTTGTACGGGAGTAGAGGTGTTGGTCCAGCCAGGTGTTCCCAGTCAGCCCTCTGCAAATCACAGCTCCAGGTGGAGATCTACTTCACCTGAGTTCTAGGTTCCCTAGGACTATTTAAAGGGCTGCAGGACATTCAACCAGTGCGAAGTATTCTAGCCACACCTAGTTACTGAGTGAACGCTCTATGATTCCTGACTGTTTTCTCGTGCCTCTTGACCTCTTTTTCTGGACGTTGGATTACCCTTTTTGCCTGCCGGACTTTACTGTGTTTTTTGGAACTCAGTGTTACATTTTTGTGGATTTTGCCTTTCCTTCTTTGTGAACATTATTTCTTATTAAATACTCCATTATTTTTGTTTCTGCAATTGGGTCCATCTGTTGTGATCATTACAGATGCACTGTGATGCATAGCGACGCATCGAGATATCAAATTGAATCGAATCGTTGACATGATAATCGTAATTAAATCAACTTGTGAGACCAGTAAAGGTTCACACCTCTAGTGGCCAGTTCCATTTTCTATGCTGTGGCGTGCTGGCCATCAGACTCTTCAACAGACTCTCCTCCCTCAGTCACACACTCACTCAATAATCTGTGCAGTAGCCAGCTGCTTCATGTTTTAAATTTATTACATGTTAAAAACTATCATTCTGTGAAAGACTATGTGCATAATTTTTTAGATGATGTGCAACAGTCTACTATGTGCAATGTCCTTACCAGGTGTTAAAACATAATTATGCGCATCATATGCTGTTCTCTAAATGGGTGCTAAATGACGTAATATTGCTACTAGGTCAATATTACTTTTCATTACTTAATATTACTTAATAGTATTTAATTACTACTGATTTTCTAAAAGTGTAGTAACTTATTCTAAACTACCATTTGTGTCAATAATTTTTCACTCAGCTGCGTTAGATAGAGATTCTACCAGGCATTTCTGTATGTAGCGTAGTCTATTTATATTGTGGTTGTTTTCCCTCTACAGATTTTTATTTCGAATTTATTATACTTGTTTCATTTTATATTGTTCTTGTGTCTCTGTGTCTTATGTCATCACATAAGCAATTTTCTCAGGGATCAATAAAGTTAAACAAGCTTCGCTCCAAAATTGTTAGTGTGGTTTTGGCCCAATGTGAAGAAAACTTGCTGGCACTCAACAGGGGATCCCTTTCCAAGCATTGGACTAAATGCCGAACTTCTGCTGTAACATGTGGGGATACATAACTTGAACTTCCACTTGTACAGAACCTTGTACAGGTGTTAAGGTTTTGAATGAGTTAGTTTTAAATGGGATAGGTGAGTATTTAGAGGAGTCAATTTAGTATGGAGCGGGAGAGGGTGTTGCACAAGAGGTTAGGTGATCTGCAGTGGAAAGTTTTATGTGGAGCTGTCATTGTGAATTCCTTTTATCCTACTGTTTCTGTGGATAGAATTTTCAGTGGTCTTAGAGACTGTTTTTAACCGTTTTATGAATTGTTGGTGTCTTAAAATGCTGTTTAATATGCTGAATTGTTTTATTTTTGAAATGTGTGTCTTTAACAACTCAAGCTTTCATTCTTGGTGCAGGTTACAACCAGAAGAAGATGGTTGCAAATTGCAAACGGGTTATTTGTTGCTTTTATTAAATGTTCTGGAATTCTGATTTTATAAGTCATTGAATGACTTGGAGGCATTTCTGTCCGAAAGGTGCCTTTTGCTCTGTGGTGGGGGTTGAGCTGGGCTTTGCCAGCTCATGAGACTGATCTGAAAACTTTGGTGTTTAATTTAAGTTGTGCGACTAGCCTAATAAAGTTCTTGGGTAAATTAAAAATATGTGTATATCTTTGTTTGTCAGTGAGATGAAGCTAGAGCTGGATGAGGAGGACAGCCGTTGTGTCTTGCTCTCCCATCAGTGTGACTTCAACCAACGCTGCTGTATTCGATGCTTCTCATCCTTCACCTTCCTGCTCAAACCACGCCATTGCTGCCTGAACTGCCACTACAATGTCTGCAAGCGATGCTCCTCCTACTCCAGCACGGACAAAGGCTGGCTTTGCTTGCCTTGTGAGAAGAGCAGGTCAGTGGTTTTTGCATTTAGTGCTGGACTGCTGTGCTGTCACCAGACTAAGGATGAGATTAAAAGTATTGCTGACAGATCACACATATCTGCGCATAGATCAGTCAGCTAATTTATACTTCTGCATGTCTAGGGTACAGAAAAAAGGATTAAAGTCTTGCATTGTCTTTTTCTCTAACAATTATAACAGGAACACTTGGTATGCAAGAAAGAATCACTGGCAGTACTTTGTATTGTGCATGTATTGTGATTATAATTCAGACCGATCTGCTCAAGTTATTTGTGGAGATGTGCTTTGTGGATTTGTTTAATGGAATAGATTTCAGGTGAGCGACTGAACTGGTGCCCCATCATGACCTGACACATCCCTGGCATTGATAAATATTTTGAATAAAACATGGGCCATGACTGAAAGCTAACGGCATTAGAAATTAGTTTATTTTTGGAGTTTTTAACATCCAGTGTTTAATGTCCTGTCAACTTACTTCTGTGGCTGTTAATGGGACTGGAGCAGTAGGATGATTACTGAGATTTAAAGTGAAAATTTACTTCCATGTTTGTAGAGCCAAAAAGTAGGTTGTAGATAATAATAGGAGGGGACTTGAAACTGAACTTTCTGGTACACCTTGATAAACTGGAGCAATATGAGATTTGAATGAAGTTCTCCTCAGTGTTACAGTTATGGTGAACTTTGGGAAGGCTCATTGTAAACAGCATGAATTCCCTTTTCCAAAAGCTAGTGACAATTCTGGCCAGCTTTAATTCAGAAACGGCTAATCAGCTGTGCTCACAAGACAGCATAGTAAACATTAAAATTATTAGTATGAGAGGGACGAAAATGTGTAATACAGTAATCCCCTGCTATTCGCGGGGGTTACGTTCCAAGATCACCCACAGATAATGAAAAATCGCATTGTTGTGTTTTGGTAAAATCAAAATAAGCCTAAAAATGGCTATTTTTGTAGTGTAAACCCTAAATATACCCCAAATATGCTCCCAAATCATTTATATTTCATTTTAAACTCAGTTTAATAAATTACCTATTACGAAAATATTAAGTAAGCCCATACAGACTGCGTTTTCTTTGATATAAACAGGTAAATACAGTAAAAATTAGTGCAATTTTTAGTAATAAAAATACAGTAAAATGTAGGGGTAATCACCAATAATTTTTTACAGTTCAATAATTTACTGATCATCAGCTGCGCATCTTATTTTAGAGCACTGGTTTAAGCAGACACTTTAATTTAATTTACAGTACAGTAAAAAAAAACGAAAATCAAGAGAGACAATGAGTCAGGGGTGAACTGGCAATATGTGCTTCTGGAAAAGAATGACTGTCCAATGCACGGTGGCCGCCGGCCTGTCTTTCTTGGCTGAGACGCAAACATTATAAACAATAAATAGCTTTAAAATAAAAATATGGAATTCTCTGAAAGAAGAAATAAAGTAGAAATATAACGCACTAAAAACATATAACGAAATGAAAATCAAGAAAATCAAGATGAGTCAGGTGTGGATTGGCAATCTGTGCTTTCTGAAATAGAATGGCTGTCTGATGCACATCTTTCTTGTCCGAGATGCAAACATCGCAAAAAATATATCCCAATCGCAATGCAGAATATGAAGCAGAGAATATGCAAGACCATTCAAGCACACCCACTGTGTTTTTGAAAAGGCAAGAAACTTTTCCAGTCTTTGTTTTAATACACTTTTGTTTTAGGCCTACAGAAGATGTTATATCATTCATTCTTGGTTCAATGCACTCCGTTCAGAATATTAAAATGCATTTGAATTCGCTTGTTTTATGAGAGAAGATATTTAATTGTATAATATTTCAGCTACCTTGCTTTTAGGCTATTCATGAGTGGGGCCAAGTAAAATATTTTATTTGTTCAAAATTGTATTTTATATTGTGCATTGTTTGAATGCTAAATAAATATTTTCATAGTTTTGTAACAGATTTATTTTTTTGAATAATTAGAAAATTTCTTTCGATGTTTTGGTTTCGGTTTTCGGCCAAGTGTTTCCTCATTTTTGGTATTCGTTTATAAAATTAGTAAATTTTTCTTAATTTTTTTCAGGTTCCACAATGTTGTGGAGATTTTCACGTAAAATTATGAGTTAGGTTCTCATAAAAAATCCATGGGTCATAGCTCACAGCTACAACTTATGATGAAATTATGATAACAGGAATGAAAAAATGTGATTCGACCTGTTAATGTTAATGTACATTATGACAGGTTACGCTAATACAGAAATGTTTGTAAACTAAAAACTAAATCTACCTGGGCTAGCAGACAATGTCCAAGGAAATACAGTAATACCCCAGTTTTACGCGGATCAGGACTTGCAGATCCAGTCACACACTGATTTATTTGAGAACTAAACTCATCGTTTTATGGGACCTGCAAATATGTTCCACTTTTTTTTTACCGGTCCGGCAGGAACACAGATAACACAGATGTGTGTGTATAGCTGTCCTATCATCATTCACAGCCTTTTTTTTTTTTTAATTAACTCTTTTAATGAAGTAAACTGACAGACAAGACCGAACAGGGCAAACGAAAAGGGAAGGAACAAAAACCCAGGGGAAAAAAATGGGGGGAGAGTCAACAGATGGGGGGAGAGAGAGGAAAGAAAAAGAAAAAAGAGGAAAGGAAGGGAAAGTAGGATAAAGGGAGAGAGAAGAAAAAGAAAAAAACAAACAAACCGATAATCTGCTTCCATACCTGCTGACAAAAAAGAAGAAGAAACAATAGCAGAGAAACTGCAGCAACATGTTACATTGTACTGAGCAGCAACAGAGCTAATATTGCAAAGTATGTTTTGAAGCA
>JBBJLR010052461.1:0-11684 GCA_037577145.1 Brachypetersius gabonensis
ACACACACACACGCACACACACACACACACACACACACACACACACACACACATACACACACACACACACACACACATACACAGCTAGAAAACAAAATAAGAGTCCTTTTGGATTTCCTTTCTGAAATTCGCCAAAAAATAACCTTTATGCCCCGATTCATCTGTAATAGATTCACTTATTTGGTTTCTGACACTGTATAACTGTAATCTACAAACATGGACTAAAATCTCTTTGTATCTCTTTGTCTCACCAACTTCAGTAACACCTTCAGAGCAGATGAACATCTGAAACTGAAAAATGTGTAATGAATGCGAGTGTTTACATACAGACTCGGGTACATTACAATTTATTTTTATAATCAAATGAAGGGTTTTTTATGTAAAATTACAATTCATTTCTCAAAATTGTCTTGTCAAAATTATGAGCTTAGAGGCTAGATGTTATTTGAGAAGATGCCAACAAGGTCAACAAAAACATTTTGTAACTTTTATAACATTTGGACCAAAATTGAGCAACAAAAAAGTAAAATAATGATAGATTCAACCATTTCACTTTTATATAATACAATTAACATCCAGAAAGAAGTTCTAATTAAATTATCGTCCAGAATAAAGTTCTAACATAATTAACATCCAGAATGAAACACAAATCTAATTAATGTCCAGATCCATTCTGAAGTTTATAGTACTTCAGTCAACATTTGTATGTTATAACTGAATATAATAAAGGCAATTATTATTATTATAACATGAGATTCCACACTTGTGTCAGGTAGAGTGTTTAGGCCAGTTTCTTGGGCCCATTTCTTGACAATATTTTGTAAACTGGAAAATCCTGGGCAACCTACAAAAACACATGAATAATCTGAAAAGAAACATTTGGCCTGAAACTGAAGAAAATTTTAAAATTCTTTGCAAATGCACGTACAAGTACTAACCGTTCTGGAGAGTTTTCTTTTCTTTTGATTTTTATTTTGACTTCTGCTGTATTTTATGTTGTTCTTATCTTTGTGTATGTCTATGCAGCGATAGCACAAACAATATCCTCCAAGATCAATACGGTTTTTTGATTCTGATTCTTGATACCTATTCAGCTACATATTATTAAATTCATGTCTACATGGGATACTGATTTTGACAAAACAATCAGACATTTTACTGTGAATTAAAGTATGAAATTAAAATTTTAATTGGTTTTCTAAGCTGCTCATGAAACTGAAAATGTACAAAATTTGCTACTAAAGGCTTGGGATGAAGATTCTCTTTTCGGAGGATTGCAGTATACTGCAGGCCAAGGGTCAAAGAGTATTTAAAAATTTCATTTATACACTATACAGTGTTACCAAAATGCTTCAAACGTAAGGTTTTTGCTGTATATTATTTAAATGTATATTAAATCGTTTCATTATGTGCAATATCTTATTACTGTTATGTGTAAAATTCTCACCATGTGAAATATCACTACTTATGTCAGTACAACTTATATACTACTGACATCTATTACATGCAATAACCACTTTTTATGTTATTAGTAATTCACTTAACGGTGTGTTACTTATCTATAGCATTAATACCCGTGCATTTGTGTATAAAGTGTAGTCTATATTGTATAGAGTGATTTGCATCTTGTTTTTATTGGATTTATTAAGATGTAATATTTTATATCGTTCTTGTCGTCGCATAAGCAGTTTTCTCCAGCATCAATAAAACTTTCTGATTCTGATTTTAAAATGTATGTATATTCTGAATTTAGTAATGGGTTGAGTAAAATGGGCCGACTTGGATATCCCAGCCACAGACCAAACAGAACGCGTTTCATACCATGTTCCATCACCTTTCTGAAGAACGTTCCTTGGTATGAATAGACTCAAATCTGTTCAGTGGAGAATGTTAGCAAGAGGTCAGAGGCCTTCATGAGCTTAAAGTGGTGGAAGGAGCATCTGGAAACAGCGGAGAATACCACCGCCACCAGTGCAGTAGATGGGGGGTGTGATGTCATATCCAGTGAAGATAAAAACATCAGTCTGTGGCCCCACCTTTTACACAGCGGATATCACAGCACCAATAACACGTTCATTGCATTTTTCCACACAAACCTCACTAAAACTGATGCTCCTCATCATTTACAACTGTGAATGGCTTTCAAACACACACACACACACACACACACACACACACACACACACACACACACACACACACACACACAAATACAAACACACACACCCCTGAAGCTTCTTGTTGGACTTTAATTCGCTCTCCTCACTGGCTTCCCAAAAAGAGAGTTCTGGCTTATTCAAAATGCTGCTGCTAGAATTCTAACCAAAAGCAAGAAAAAACATTATTCCAGTTCTCAGGTCCCTGCACTGATCCTGGTTCAGTACAGAACTGATTTCAAACACTGTACTCATTGTGTACAATTCACTCAACGGTTTGGGCCGTAAATCCATCTCTGATATGTTTTTTAATGCTGGTATGTCTTTTAGATCTGCAGGAGCTGTCAGGTAGTGGTGAAAAGAGACGAAACTGGTGAAAAGATTTTTTCTGTATGGTATTCTTTTACTTCTTCTGTTTCTTATTTTATTCTATTTTATTTTATATTCTATTGCTGGAAAGAACATTGGATGCCGTTTGTGTATGATAGTGTGCTATATAAATAGACTTGACTTGACTTGAAAACTTGACTAACAGCTCCACAGTTATCATCATGCCTTAGAGAACTATGCTCCTCAAGGTCAGGTCTTCACAAAATCCCTGCAAAGAGAAGGTCATCATAATTTGGGTTCAAAATGATGTTTAAATCAGTTTAGATCTCAAACATTGACAGAAGTAGACACGGACTAGTCTCTTCCCCTTTAATGGAAAATCTCCTTTTAAAATGCTGCGCAAGTCAGGTCTAGGCTTATCCCCTGACCCTTAAGGTTTAAGCAATGAATGAAATAAATGTGTTATTGACTGTAGACTTCTTGTAGGTTAATCAGACCCACTTTACTGTCAGAGCAGAATGGAGGGAGCGATAATTTAAAAAATAAAATGTTAAGCACATTATTCATTCATTAATCTAGGAATTTATTCATTTGTTCATTCTTTCATCCACTCATATGTCCATTCCAGCCTAATTTCTTGCCAAATGTTATGCTTGATAAATAACTGATATCTATCTATCTATATATATAATGTATGTATGTATATCAAGTATTCATTATAACATTATTACATTTTTAGAATCAACATATTAAAATGGGTTTAGTGTTTTATTTATTTATTTATTTATTTATTTATTTATTTATTTATTTATTTAGGAGAAACAGGTCATTTCAGGACATTTCAGGCACATCACACTGAGATTACAACAGCACAACAGTAACAACAACAACAACAACAACAACAACAACAACAACAACAACAACAATAATAATAATAATAATAATAATAATAATAACAATAATAAGTGTAATGCGAAATTAAATATATTTTATACAGAAGTGTAAATATGCAGCAAAATGTCTCCTGATGGCATCTGCTGATCTAAAATCAGGAATAAATTTCTGTGTCTGATTGCAGCAGAGGAAAATTTCTAAGGCTCTCTAACCCCTCTAAACACCGACCCCCCAACACCGCGCAAAAAATTGACCTCGAAAGTGAGCTTCACCTGCGGCCCTCAGAAACTTATCTCACGGCAAACTCGTATCAGGGCTGAAAGGAGCTGAGGAACATTTTTGTAGCCACTGCTGTGAGAAATGTCACTAAACCTAAATTTTAAGGGAAATCCGTCCAGATTTTCCGACTCGCTGGTTTTAGGAGACCTTTTCTAATGAAGGACTAAATGAGAAGGAGAAGCCATCTATAAGCGTCCAGAACGGCTTTACCAGCAAAAACAACGAATAAAAAAGCAAAATCACCAGAATTAACCGCACGAGCGAGTCTCAGTAGAATTTCTGATGAATGGACTATTTATTTTTACACATGTTTTAGAAGATCAGACTAATCAAACAAGGCACAGGTTTGCACAGACCGCAAAAAGTTTTATCTGAAAAAAGAAATCCGTAATCAAAATTACCACCATCCTCGCGTGCTCCAGATTAGTTTTCTCTCAGTCCGTGTGCGTGCGTGTGTGTGTGTGTGTGTGTGTGTGTGTGTGTGTGTGTGTGTGTGTGTGTGTGTGTGTTTTGGTATACTATCATAACTGTTTAAACCTAACTGTTCCCTAACCCACCCCCCCACCATCAATAAGTGATGATACCTCACGCGCACAGTGTCGCATTAATCAGTAACCTACTCACCTACATTTATATTTATTTATTTATTTATTTGTTTGTTTGTTTATTTATTTATTTATTTATTTATTATCACCACCCAGAAATATCTTCTGCGCTCAGTAACTATAAAAACATAAAAATAATTCAAGAAAAAAAGAAACTGAGCCTCGCAAAGCCTCCGCCCAGCTTTTGCTCCCCTCAAAACGAGTCACCTCTCCAAAAGAAAAGGAAAAACAGGATGGACTTATATGCCGGGATGGGTCTCCTCTTACTAAGATTCTGAAATAAAAAAAGAAATATTAAAAAAAAAAAAAACTGAACAATAAATGTGTGTTTCAGTTCTAACCCACATCCTGTTACCTCAGCTCACCCCTGTGGTTTTAAGGACACTGATTTGAGATAGGATTTAAGGTGTTGTTTAAATGTTTAATGAGGCAAAACGTGTAAATAGAGATGCATGAAACAAGTTCTGCAAAAAAATAGATGTAACAAAATTAAAACAAGATAATGCCAAAATTAAAAACGCGCACCGCACATTTTAATAATATTTGGGCCAAACTGGTCCTTTAAGGGAGGACAAGCCGCGCGTACTGGGGGAACGTCACAGGCCCCCCTCGCGTCCTATTGGTCAGAGGCACGTGTCTATGGATACTTGGAGTGAAACGTCACGATAGTGGGCGGGGCCTCGTATTAATGAAAAAAGGAAAAGCGCTGAGGGAAAAAAGCAGCTAAAATAAATAAATAATCGGGGAGTGAAAGTATTTGAGGAGCAGTTTGGATCCCCCTCCTCTTCCTCCTCGGTGTAGTGGGGCACTGGTGCGCTGCCGTGCGCCTCGCGCACTCAACACAAGGATTCTACCAAAATATTTTATTTTTTTTTAATTGGCTATTTTTATTTTTTTTTATTTTTTGCGGTATTTTTTCTCCAGTGCACCTCTTTCTGTCCTTACTATTATTATTTTTATTGGAATATTTTGGGAGATAAAACTATGCTTTTGCTCGGTGACCAGGACGCCTGCTGATGATAAAAGAAAAGCGTTAAATTTTTTTTAACAAAAAAATTATTCTCCGAAATCTTTGTGCGTAAAAGTGAAGCAAAAGTGGCCGCAGGCGCCGGGGCAGCCGGAGAGAGCGGTAAAGGGTTAACGAGAGCGGCGTGAAGAGCATCTCAGCATGGATGAGGGCGAGCAGAGCGCGCCTAGAGACGAACCCGGCCGGGCCACCGACCGCTCCACCCGTCCGGGCCCTGGAAACCACCCGCCGCCTGTGCCCCACCGGATCACCAACTTCTTCATAGACAACATCCTCCGCCCCGACTTCGGCCGCAGGAAGGAAGGGAGCGCCCTCCAAAACGAAGGGGGCTCCGCCGGCGCAGAGGATGGTGGTGTGAGCCCCGTTACGCCCGGCCCGGGTCGCCTGGGAACGAGCGGTCCAGCGATCTCCGACACCGGGGCAAAGAAACCGGAGTTCGATGAGCCTTTAAAAGCCAAGGTGGGCAACAATGAGCCGTGCCTGAGCAGCCCAGACTCGGACACCTCCCAGTCCAGCAGCAGCCAGTCCAGCAAACAGCCCATGCTGTGGCCAGCCTGGGTATACTGCACACGCTACTCAGACAGACCCTCGTCAGGTAATTTCACCTTCATCTTCATCTTTCTCTTCATCTCAGGCGCCCCCCCTCCCCTTACTACACTCACACCCCCCAAAAAAGAAAAGACCCCAAGTCTGACTAGGGACCATTCCAAAGCTCCCGAAAACAGATCCAAAATGTTTTTTTAAATATCTGGGAACAGAACAACAATACTAAAATTTAAATTAAAATACGGTGATGCATTTTTTGTAGAAATAATAATAATAATAACAACAACAACAACAATAATAATAACAGCAACAACAACAACAAAAATAATAATAATAATAAAAATAATAATAACTGTATGACTGAAGTTAGCCTATAGCATCTTTGCATAAAAAAATTATTAAATAGGCATACATAAACTCATTGACAAAGTTGGTTAATAAAATTGTATGCGAGCAAAAAACAAAGCAATGCTAACATTTCTGAGATTATTCTTGATCAGACTTGGCAGTTTTGGCAAACATGTCATAATTCTTTACACTGAGAAATTCTGCAAATACTTTAAAGTAAATTGCAAGAAAAATAAGAATGACTATGTTTTCTTGATTTTTATTTATTTTTTTATTTCTGTATTTCGGTTTGTTTGTTTTTTCTGTTATTTTTTTTATAGATATGTTTATGGGTGTATATTAATATGTATATGTGTTTTGGGGCCTGCTCATGCTTGATTTTTTCCTGAAGCAGTTGGTTGAAGAATGGGTTAAAACACTCCACGCGAGCTTCTGTCAGAATTTGCGCCACAACAAAATTTTAAAAAATATTTCGCAGGAAATAAAGAAGACATGGCGTGCGTGCATCCGGGCAGGGAGGCTGGTACGCTTGGGTAGTGTGGAGGTTTTTGTTGGCGAAGGAACAAAAATGTTTCCACATTAATTATTAATAATAATAACAACAACAATAATTATGATAATAAAATTAAAAGTTATTTTCGTTTAGAAGTGCCTGCATTGCTTCTAGCAAAGCGCCGCTTCCTCGCTCTTTGGGGGCGGGCTGGTCTGGTGGAACTGGGCTGGAGGAGCGAGGGGTTGGGTTACGGCACCAAATATTTAGCCACCTGAAAAACTGCGGCGATCGGGAACATTCTAGAATTGCGGTTGATTTTATTGCATTAATATCGGGTTTTGTGTTTTATTTCTTTACATATTCGGTGGAATGAAGGGTGCAGTAGATGAGCAATGTCTTCCATCCCCAACCTGGACAATCGCTTTTATTTCGTTCAAACTGGATCTCGCGCTCATCTGTATTCAGCTTCATAATAGAGTGCCCCCCAAACACTCACTCCATCCCTCCATCCGTCCATCCTCCCCTCCTCTGCATTATCTATTCATGGAGTCCTCCATACCTCACACCCCCATGACGCAAATAATAAATAAATAAAAAAGATAGATTGATAGAAAAGTAAGTAAAAAACAGCATTGTTTGTTGTTTATAAGCACCGCCTTCCTATTCTCGATCAGACAGGGCTGCGCGATACGGACTGAATATCGAATCGCAAATATTGCAAATATTGACTGCAGATTGGACTGCAGCGTTTTTAGCTCGTTGTGTGTTTAGTGTGAAATTGTCGTTTCATTATGCAAATTACATGCTCAAGTTCATCAGAGAGCTGTCAGAAAACAAAAAACATTGCATCGCTTAATTTTTTGTAGATGTTTTGCAGCTACTACTTAAAAATAAATAAATCATTAGATAAAAAGATAAATGAATTAATGACTGAATGAATAGATAGATAGATATATAGATTTGCTGTTTCCGAGAATATTATTCGCAAGACCATGGTCGTTGCATTTCTTCACATTTTGTTAATTGCATTCTCAAGCACAACATTTGCAATTACGCACTTTAAAATAAGTAAATAAATGAAAAAAACCCCAGTTCTAGAACCACTTTGATATCCTAGAGAACTTTCATATGTTCTAGAGTGTTATTTTTCTTCTCCAAATCCAGTTTTCTTCCAGAACTGTGTGGCTTTTTGGTACTAAAGCAACGATATTTGGGCCAATCCCATAATGAGAAATCTGGCTTCCTGCCCAAAGTGCCCTCAGATCTTTCACGCGAACCATTCTCTTTCCCCACTCGCAGGTCCCAGGACCCGGAAACCAAAGAAGAAAGGCGCCAGCAAAGAGGACAAGCGACCCCGCACGGCCTTCACGGCAGAGCAGCTCCAGAGACTGAAGGCCGAGTTCCAGACCAACCGCTACCTTACGGAGCAGAGGCGGCAGAGCCTCGCGCAGGAGCTCGGTCTCAACGAGTCCCAGATCAAGATCTGGTTCCAGAACAAGAGAGCCAAGATCAAGAAGGCTTCGGGAACAAAGAACTCACTGGCCTTGCACCTGATGGCCCAGGGACTCTACAACCACGCTACCACCTCCACCAACACCACCAACCAGGACAACAACAAAGAGGACATCTCGGACAGCGACTGATGGGGGGTGGGGGGGGGGGCGGATGGATGGACGGATGGTTAGGGGGGTGGATGGATGGACGGACGGATGGTTAGACTGATTGAAAGATAGATGGATGGTGGACTGATGGTTAGATGTATGGATGTATGTATGTATGTATGGTTAGGTGGATGGGTAGATGGTTGATGGTCCTTATCTTCTTATATTTCCAATGCAATAAATGAAGGGCCAGGGACAAACATACCAGCATAACTGGAGAAATCTCAAACAAACAAACAAAAAACAAACATATTTGGTCGTACTCTGCTGTGAAACCCATTGCGTTTTCGCTTTTCGGCCATCACACACACACACACACACACACATACACAACTTGCGTTTACTCATCACGTGGGAGAGAAAAAAATAAAACAAAAAAACGAAAAAAAGGAAACAAATAAATAAAACAAGCAAAAAAAATCTGGAAAAATCTCGCTTCTATCCAAAGAATGTTTTCTGCTGCACCAGGCAACTGTGAACACCAACTAACTGCTTTTCGTAAAACAAGGCGTTTTGTGATCACGTCGTTCCTTTATTCTTTTAGTTTTGTTATTATTACTTTTTAGTCGATTTGATACTAAGACAATAAAAAATACACGTGGTCCAATTTTCAAAATTTTAAAATGTATATAATATTTACATTTTGCCTGGCTAATTTTTGATTTTTAAAATTTAAGAAAAAAGAATAAAAACTCAAAAGAATTCAAACAAAAACACCATGGTAGCCTATTTCAGTCGCGAGAACGAGGTGTAGCAACTGCGTAGGTATATTTCTTGTTTTTAAAAAAAATTTTTATTAATTAAAAGCAACACCCACGTGTCGAGATACAGTCCTAACCACCGTGGAATAGCGTCTATCCCAGCTGGACCTCCTTAAAACTAAAACTGCATAGAGCTGTTTTTAATAAAATAGCAATATAATCTTTATTTGTTTTGCTTTGTTTAGTTTTTGTAGCAAAGTGTGAATCAATGCTGCCTATGAACGTGTAGCACACAGACAATGATACAGAACTATAACAGAAATATCATAGATATTCAAATATATATATATATCTATACATATATATATATATATATATATATATATATATACACACACACATATACATATATATACAAATACATATACATATATATAGACACAAACTCTATGGGAATAAAATTTGAAGCAAACCAGCAATTTTACTGTAAAACAAATGTCAAAATATTGTTTAATTGTTGACTCCATATTTGTTATGTATTTATAGAGATATATTAAGAGGAAAAATGAAAAAACACATTATCCAATGACCAGTGTGGCTTTTTATTTTGAGAGTTAGATTTCTAAAAAAGAAAAAAAAAAACAAAAACAAAAGGTGTTGAAATCGCTTATTTATATTGCAATACTTCTGTGTGTGAACGGAGGGGTGTGTTTCAGAGGCCTTTGCATGAAGATTGTCCCATGAAAGGTGTACGTTTTTTTCCATATGCCAAAATTAAGTGTGGACTATTGTTTTTTGAAAGGACTCTATCCTTTCACCTTCACAAAACAGCAAAAGAAAAACAGAGAGAGTGTGAATTTAAAAGAAAATCCACCAAAACTGAAAACACTTTGCCTTACCGAGCTCACGGTTTATTACCACAGGACTGTGCCCGACCCAATCATCAGCAGAGCTTCTTTACAGAAACTGATCAATAAGAAAAAAATACACTAAAATGACATGTTGGAGATGTACGATGTTACGATTTTGTGTTTACAGGTATTGTTACAGGTGTAAATAATTTGTATCATGTATGCATTGTGTAATAAATTGCCTCTTGAACTTGGATAAAGAAGTAAATAAAGATGAAGGAAAGGTGACGCTCTTTGGCTTTGGTGTTTTGGCTTAATGGGACCAGCTCTGAGCCGCCCCATCCTGCCGGTGACATCATGACTTTGGTGCAGCCTGCTTTGCCAAATCAGGAGAGAGTCCTGTGAGGGGACTAGTGACGAGGCCAATGGCACTGATCTGTGCCTCGATCAGGGTATGGCACATTTCAGCTCTGTCCTGTCCCGTTCTGCATTGCTACAAATTCTGACCAAATATCTCAGCCGTATCCCGGCCCATCCTGCCCTATTCCACCTTAGGGCTTAACCCATCCTATTAGGTGTATCCTGGCCTATCCTACAATATAAGAGATATTGTGGCCTATCTTGGCCTACACTGACCTATAAGGACTAACCGGCTGTATAAGGCCTAGCGCCGTCCATCCCACCCTATAATGCATATTCAGGCTTATCCTGGCCCTTTCCACTCTTAAAGGCTCACCCAGGCCTATCCCCGCCTATAAGGCCTATCCAGGTCGCCCACTAGTGCCCGAACTGGCCAACAATGTGCGTCTTGGACAGGGGTGGCATGCTACCCTAAAAGCCTGCCACTCAAAAAGGGGCCCGCATTTTTATCAAACAAAAGTGGACAGTAATGTACCCTGGGATAAAAAGTCTCTCCAATAACAAAGTGTATGACGAATACATGGATTAACAGGGTATTTAGGAAATATAGCACATGGATGGCCTAAATTATCAAAGCATGTTAGGTTTTGAGTATAGAATATTGATTATAGAGTGTAGAGTTCACCAGAGTGTGTAAACTGAATCTTTCCTAAAATCTAAAAAAGTGTAATGATATTTTTGCCCGTCCCAAAACCAGGATGACTAACCTAGAGAGGTGACATGGTTTCGGCCTTGAGAAGCTTAGTATTTAAAAATTGCAACCTCAATAATTAACACGCTTTTAAAAGAAAGAAACAGAAAGCGGACCTTTCTCATTGAAGTGTAAAGTTTATTTTACACATGCCAAACAACAATCAGACATTGTTATTAATACTGGAATACAGTAAAAAAAAAAAAATAAACAAAGAAAAAAACTGCCACGTTGTTATTATCTGTCATGGCCTATAACTCACAGGTCATTTTGGGCCATTTTTATTTGTACATTCATAACAAACACTTGGAGATGAAAAGGTTAATCAAATTTCTTTTTTTAAAACTTGGTATAACTGTGTCCTTCAGGACTGTGTGGATTCTTCTCTGAAGTATGGAGAAGTCTAAGTGCCCGAAAGAGCCCACCTGTCTTAGCGCTGAGGGGAGGACTCATGTGGGACAACTGGAGTTTCCCAGGCGCTGACAATGCCTCATCTACATTTCCTTTATTGTGACCCTTGTATGAGGAAATGACACCCAATGGCCAAGCGCAGAGGTGCCTGACTGACTCCCATCTATAGAACTAAAAGTTTTTAAAAAAAATGTTGTGTCAGTGTGTGTGTGTGTGTGTGTGTGTGTGTGTGTGTGTGTGTGTGTGTGTGTGTGTGTGTGTGTGTGTGTGT
>JBBJLR010052500.1:0-11683 GCA_037577145.1 Brachypetersius gabonensis
AAACAACCTCTTCCACATCAATTCTTCCACATCTGCGACTGCTATTCGCACTGGACGCGTTGGTCCGAATTGCTCGTTTTCGAGTGCGCCCGAGATGCGGATTGCGCCGTACCTTGGACCCCGTTAATAACTGCTTGCAGTTCTAGTTTAAAAAATTTTTTTTTCTTCCTTTCTGTGCCTGCAGGTATAGTTCTCAGTCGAGTGGGCTACTACACTATTCCATCCATGGAGGAACTTGGAAAGATGCTAAACGAAAATAGCGAATGCATTGTGGACAACTTCACAGTTGGCAGGAAAGGTACCTGATGCATAACAGATGTCTGTCCCTGTTTTCTTGTTTTTTTTCTTTCTTCCAGTAAGCAAAAATGAAGGTTTGATTAACGATTGTATGATATTGCAGGTTATGGGTCCGTTTTTTTCCCTGGTGAAATCAATTTGACAAATCTGAATCTAGATGAAATTGTCCACTTCAGACGAAAGGAGGTCATAATTTACCCTGATGACAAAGATAAACCTCCTGAGGGAGAAGGCCTCAACAGGTGAGTAACACTGTCCCCTGTACCTCCAGTGCTATTTTAGTTTTGATATTTGTGAACTTTTAATACCTGTAATGGTTATCAATTAATGTTCATCACCCTATAAGATGGCATATTTGTCATTATAGGCGAGCAGAAGTGACTCTTGATGGTGTTTGGCCCAATGACAAAACCACCTGCACTCAGATCAAGAGTCCTGAACGCCTGACTGAAATGCACTATGAGGGAAGACTGGAGAATGCATCCCGCAAACAGGGTACTCGCTTCTTGGAGTACCGGCCAGAAACTGGCTCTTGGGTGTTTGAGGTATGGGACATTTTGAAGAAAGTAGTTTTAGCTCATTTGTCATTACTTAATTTTCTTTATTCTTGCAGAGTGTACAGTATCACCCCCCCACCAACACATACACACACTTATACGCAGATCAGCAGTCGCAGTTTCTGTCTCACACGGATGTTTTTTGAGAACCAAACTAAATTTTTTGCCAAACACCCCCTGCACATGCCCGGAAAAATCAGATATCCTCCTTTTTTTGCTTTTGTGACGTCCGGGCCTCATCGCCACACCCCTCGCCCTCAAGGGTGCTGGGTGGCTAAGCATTGCGCCCCAACACAAACTCTGCACAAGGACATGGGGTCGTGGTGGACAAGGCCCGGACATCACAGCTTTTTTTTTTTTTGGCAATGTATGAATGTTTGTGTAACATTTAAAATATAATTGTTACATAATTAACATAAATTCAGCTACATTTCCATATAAAATAACGAAATGGTTCGGTACAGTTGAGAGAAGCACAACGAAAGTGCATCTTTGGTTGGTGAAATTCCGCTGTACTCGGAGGCAGGAGGTTTGAAAATGGCCAATACGAGCGCGTTATTTTTCCTTGGTGCTGATTGGCTGCCTCCCTGTGATGCATCCCTCGCTGTACTGTTTGAAAGTAACTAGTAACCAGTCTGAGCATGTTGTTTATTTTTCCTTGGTGCTGATTGGCTGCAGTCCAGAATTTTCCCCTTGGAATATCTTGGGTGTTTTTTTTGTTTTGTGTTTAAAGCCCTGTTTTTTGTTTTTTACTGTAAATTAAATGATTTATTGCTGTATTTAAGCCAATGAAAATGACAGCACATACAAAAGAAATTGCACGTGCATGAATTACAGTACAATCCATATATCTGTTTATATTCTAGCACAGAAGGATTTCAGTGTAAACTGCACAGTAAGGATACAGGTTTATCTTTACATTTCATTAAGGCTAATGAGATTAAAATGAAATTAAGTGTTTTGGGAGCATATTTGTGGGAATATTTACATTTATGGCATTTATCAGACGCTTTTTATCCAAAGCGACTTCCATTCCCTAACTACAGGGGACAGTTTCCCTGGAGCAACTCATGGTTAAGGGTCTTGCTCAGGGACCCAGTGGAGGTGCTGAAGGTAGGATTCCAACCCATGACCTCTTGGTCTGGAGGCAAGTATCCTACCCACTGAACTACCGCCACTCTATTTAGGGTTTACACTATGAAAATAGGCATTTTTAGGCTTACCACAACACAATGCGTTTTTTCACTATATTCTGGTGCTCTTGGAACGTGATCCCCGCTGGGTGACTGTATATTCGGATCTTTTTGTGATTTCCTCTGCTCTACTATTAACTTGTTATGCATTAACTGTCTTGACTTACCTTGTACGTGATCTGCTTTAATGATCTCTAAATTGTCACTGGTATAGGTGGCCCACTTCTCAAAGTATGGTCTGCAGGACTCCGATGAGGAGGAGGAGGTTCCCCCTGCCAAGACTGATTCAAAGAAGATGAAAACAGCCATTCATGCTGGGCTGCAACAAATTCCACCTACACAGCAGCATATGCTACCACAGGCTCAGGTAGATTGAGGGGCACATGCACACTAGGTTTGAGCAATACACTCCCCCACCCCCCCCACCTCTTTTGCTGTTATCAACCATTATTGTTTCATCATGCCACTTCACTTAAAAATGAATGTATCTGAAAACTCAACATACCATCCAAACTATTACGTTGGTAAAGTCTCTTTAATAACAAACGTGTGTGTCTGGTTCATTAAAGGTCATACATGTGTGCATAGATAACCTGCAAAAAATATTTTAAATATGTCTGTCTGGGTGTGTGCATTTTATACGGATATGTACATCTTAAATCATTTCTTTTCATGTGTTTGCATAGGGTACAGCATTGTTCGAGCTACTCAGCCGTGTGTCGGAGCTGGACAGTGACATGACCGACATTACCCAGGACCCACAGGCAGAAGGAGTTTTGTATGGGGAGGATGAGGTTGCTCTAGAGGCTGATGCTAAACTGGGCCTAGGAGCAGAAACCTCTGCTGAGCATGAGCCAGTGTCTGCTTCCAGCCACATTGCATCTTCATTAGGAATCAACCCTCACACACTTCAGGTAATTGTCAAATGCCAAACAGTCAGTGCATTTTCTAGCATGTTATTTGGTCGTCAGCTGTTATCCCTGCACTGTGTTATCTCTGTCAGAGGGGAAACAATGTAAATGTCTGAAATGGTCACTTTCATGAAGAAAATGTCTAACTTGTACTTGCTAATGTAAATAGATTTTCTTTCAGGTCATTTTAGATAATTTTTGTTGCTGATGGGGACTTGCTGAATTAAAGAGCTGTATTCTGACTCCGATTTACCTAAAAAAAATTTGCATTTTTGCACATTGTTGTACTCTCTTCACTCACTTGTTGTTCTTCAAACAGATTATGAAAGCATCTCTTTTTGTGGAGGGTGATGAGTGTGACCCATTCCACGAGCAGTTCCCTCAAAAACCCTTGGAAGAGGTTGTACCCTCCTGGGATTTACTTGGAAAGTCTCAGGGTGGCCTATCAGGTTAGCACCATTAGAATCCAATACCTTAAATTGTCCATTACACTTGGTACGGCTTTGAACGCTTTATTTATTTTTTGTGGAGTTTACTGGCAAGTGAGTCCAATTGTGCCTTTTGTTTCTTCCTTCACAGTGGGTGGCCTACTGCAGACCAGGTTTATGTCAGGTGGAGCTCCCTTTGGCAATTTGCCGGAGGTTCCTTTTGGAGGAATCTTGCAGAAGCTTAGTAAGCCAGCAGTCTCTGAGGCCCTATGGTCCTCATCAGGTCCCTCTTTCCTCCTTCAACCTCCAGCCCCAGAGGTCACCCTGCGATCAGTAGGGGCACGCATGCTGGAAGGCCCCATGCCTCGGAAGATATCGGTCACTCTGGGCAAGGGGCGCCTGCTGATGGATGCAGCCCTGTATATGGGCCGTTCCTTCAGGGTAGGTTGGGGGCCAAACTGGACACTGGTGCACTGTGGAGAACCACTCAGCACAGCGCAAGTGTCAAAGGAACAGGTTGCAGACGCCATGGGATTTGGTTTCTTGCCTAAACCTACGAAGACCAGGCAGTGAGTTGATCAACTGTTCCATGAACTGTTCCATGACAGTTTAGGTTAACTTTAATCTTTTCAGGCTTATACTTGAAAATGTCTGTGCCTAGTTGCCTACTGTAAATACTTTTTTAAAACCCAAAAAAGTAAGAATGAGTAGAAAGTAAAAACAAACTGTGATTTCCAAATCATGTAAACCTGATATTTACTTGTAAGTAGTCAAAAGTTTATTTTAAATAATGGTTCTTGCATCATATAGGATTTCAACTGCTCAACAGTTTGGGGTCTCCTTTGAGTTTAATTTATGTGCCGAATGTTTTCAGTGGTTGACAGGTATGCACAGTTTCAGCCCTTGGACTGTTTTAGAGCCGTGACGTTTTAGTACATACACTGTGATTTGGCATTGTCTTGTTGAAATGAGCAAGGCCTTACCTGTATAAGATGTTGTCTGGGTAGCAGCATGCTAATGGATTTAAGTTTTTCGTCAACTTGGTGCACTAAAGGTTAATAATGAGATTGATGCAGATTGGTGTAAGAGGCACCTGTAGTGTAACGCGAGCACTGTTGCATGCATAGGACTGTGGGTGTGTCTACTACCAGAGAAGGATAGCGAGAGATGGCATGCTTGGGAACTTGTAGAAATGTTCCAACTTGCCCTGTTCACTTTACATGCTGACCGTGTTATTGTTAGATCTTTAGTGTATGTCATCACCAATTGTAAGGGCCTAGTTAATATGTATATGTTCAAAATACGTTTCTTGTCAAAGATTATCCTATGCACTGCTAATAACGGTAGTAAGCTAAATGGAAAGTAAGGGAACTGTTCATTTCTGTGCTGTATATTCAGGCACTTTACTCTTGTTTGAGGATTGTGTTCAGATGATCAGAAAATGATCAGAAGAGTCCTGAACCTATTGAATAATTAGTTTATTGTTCTAGATTTACACTAAGCATTTAGCCCATCTAGCTTCTGTTTAATGTAAGCACAGTAGTAATTTCTTCCTTTGTTACAGAACCATACATCATACATTATCCTTACATGTGCAAGTTTAAATGGGTATTAAACATTCTTTGAGTCATGATTGACATCTCACAGCGAGTGTTGTCCTTCTGCAGCAAATCTATTCAGTTTTGGGGAGTGTGACCCCCATCCTTCACAATCAGAATAGTACACTCCGGTGTACTGAGAGAGCTTATGTGCTGTTAAAAATTAATGAAGAACAGCAGTTTGAGTCATTTTTTTTTCTGCTAACAAAGGAGTGGCAATGGTAAGCTGCTCTAAATTTCCCGTATTTTGAGTTGGGATTTTGGTAAAAAATCCCTTGTTGAAAATTGGCAGGTATGGTCCAAGTGCATGCCTATGAAGCATCATACTTTATAAGCAACCGTCTGCAGTATTCAGCCTATATAGGCTATATAAATCATTGGTGAAAGTAAAGTAATATTTTACAGAACATGGGCCTTTCAATTTGCATCAATCGCACGTCAATTTGCTTATGGTTTTGCCAGCATGGATGTGCTTCTGTTAAAGGAAGGCACAGGTGTGTCAGACATTGAAAAAACAGTAAAGTGGAGATGGGCTTTGCTAAATGAAATGGGTGATAATGGCAAGCCATGCAAAAAGATGAAAATGGCAGTGTGTGGTATCTAAACTAGGGGCTATGGGGATAATGGACAACAGTGTTAAAAATATTGTGCATTGCCGAGGTGGTATGGGCCCGTGACACGGAGCATTTTTGTTAAAAAAATGAATAAATAAAAATCAGTTTTTCAAAGTCAATGCAAGAACAAACTGTCCTCAAAACCTGTCCTTTTCTGAAGTGTTATTTAGTTTATACAGTGATTTTTAAAGCAGTGCTTTCTGAGAGCCTGAACAACATGACCTATGTGGCAATATGGGTTTACACAGTTTACAGATTGCATTCTGTTTGTCCCAGGATTTTTTAGCAGTATGTCAAAGAAATGAAAAGGTATTGAAATCTAATGCAAGATATTTGATTGTGACCATTTACTTATCTAGGAAATATTCTGTCAAACATTTGCCCATTGGATTTTTGCAGGATCACTGAAAGCTCCTTCAAAGTGCATGTGGAGCAGGTGGTGGGATTGGAGCCCAAGGAGAAAGCACAGAGTTTAGCTTTTTACCATCGACCACTGGAAATTGACCTCAAGCATAGCACTATCACCACTGAGCATCCCTGCCCCTTCATCCAGCCTGAAAGAGGAGTGGAAGCCTTACATGAGTATGCAGAGTGGATTGTGAAAGTCAACAAAGAGGCAGATGATGGTAGGGTCCCCACTGTCCACCATTAAATTTACCCTACCAATTAGTGGAGTCTATCGATCAAGAGTCCATCTGATAACTTGTTTTTGATGTTATTCAGCCTTCTTTTGGAACTGCCCATTCTTATTTCCCTCTTTTTCCTGTCAGGTGTCTTTGGCCATTGGCAACAGGTGTGGACCCTGTGTGTTGCTCTGTGGGGCAGGCTTAGAGATCAGGGTGCAGAAGCTGAGCATAGAGAGTACTACCATGATCAACTGGCACGCAGGAGGAGCTTTTCTCGCTGGCTTGCTGAGAATGCAGCCCGGAGTATCCAGGAGGAGGTGGGCCATGCTCAGCCAAGCAGACACATGGAGGCCATTTTCAGTTATCTTACTGGCAACTGCATAAGTGATGCTTGCCGACTAGCCCAGAAAAGCGGTGAGACCAATAAGAGGTCAATGGGTCATTTTTGCAGTCTACTGTTGGATCTGTACTGCTGTTTTGTTTAGCTTTTTACAGAGACAATTGGTGTTAATTTTCTGGATTGTGTGTACATTTATAGGAGACCATCGTCTTTCTCTTCTGCTGTCCCAAGCAGAGGGCTCTCAGTTTAGCAGAGACCTTTTGGCCTTGCAGCTGACCGACTGGAACCGAATGCAGACAGACTCCTTTATTCCAGAGGAGAGACTGCGAATTTTTGCCTTACTTGCAGGCAAACCTGTAAGTCTGTAAAGTGTTAGTGACCCCATTCTTTTGAATATGATGCCAATTCTGTGGGTAGCACGTTGACCTTTATACCTTTCAAATGTGTTCCCTGGTGTCAGGTATGGGAGTCAACAGACTGCTGTATAAATGTGTGCTCTGAACTAGATTGGAAGCGCTGTGTGGCTGTGCACCTATGGTACATGCTACCTCCCACTGCATCTGTGGCAGATGCTCTTACCAAATACGAGGCCGCATTCCAGGTAAGAATTTTGTAGTAGTCATCTTATAACTGCTAATGTTTACATGTAAATATTTCGTAGGAGAAACGGTTTGATTCTCTCAGCAAACACTATGGTGGTTTTGGTTCCAATCATATTTTAATGTCTCTAAATAAAAAAATGACTTCATATGAATTACATTTACTTGTTTACTGGAAACAACCGGGTAAACACAATCAAATTTGTTCCGTACATTCGAAACATGTTAACTTTAACAGTGTAAAAAAAAAAAATGTAAACTTCTTTTTAAAGGGAAGGTGATCTTTCTGTCATATGTGAACACACCACAGCACACAGTGTGAACAGCACGAAATTCAACCTCTGCATTTAACCCATTCACCAAGTGAAGCAGGTGTCAGCCAGGATCACGGCGACCGGGGAGCAGTGTGTGGGGACGGTACCTTGCTCAGGGTACCTCAGCGGTGCCTAGCGGTCTTGGGTATCGAACCCAGACTTTCTGATCGCAAGTCAAATGCCCTAAACACTAGGCCACCAAATGCCCCTTTTGGATGATGCTGTGCACTGTAATTTTTGGTTTTATGCTTTCCTTGCAGCTGTGATCTAATATCATATCAGTAGTAGTGTGAGAACCACGGGTGGCAAGTCCTGTCAATATACAGGGAGTTTCCAAGTTGCAAGGTTCTCGACATATGAAGTTTTGACTTATGCCACCCATGTGACGATTTAGTTTAGTGGCCTGCAGCAGACGAATACGCAGTAACATGCACTTAGATAAACATACTTCCTCAGACATACAGTAAGTGTTCTGTTTGTGTTGCTTTGTTTTCCCTCCCATCACACCCCAAACCCCCACAAAATTCAGGTTACATTACTGTTGTAGGAATGAATCTCAATCCTAACTTGAGGACTCCCACTATAGAGCAACCACAAACATATGTTATTAAATAAATAGTATAATAAAATAAATAAATACATGTCCTCACGTACGTGGGTATTTCTGAATGCAGCAGTTATTCTATGTTTTGGCCTTTCGTCCACCAGTAAACAGCGTTTTGTGTCTAAAAACTGAGGCTTTTGAAAACAAGCTGTGCCCAAAAAGGGCACTTGTTCACTATGTAGTGAGTCCGATCCGTCTCTGTAGTTCTGACACAGCACGCACATGAGGCGGGGTGTCGTGTGCTGGCTGTGGAATGTGATCTGGGCCGGCAGATGGGATTCCGCGCCAGCCAAAAATTACCTGGCCGGCCCAAACCCCAGACATCAGCGGACTGGGCATTTGACGAGACGTAAGTTTATGCGACAGAGATTAATTGCCAAGATCCGGCGCACTATTTAAGTAACAGTTAGTAAAAACGTAACATCCAGAGTGTCCGAAATTAACTAAATGTAACCTCCCCTTGTTCACTAGTTAGCCCCCTATACAGCAAGCTAGGTAGTGAACAAGTGCACTTTTCGGACATGGCTTTAGTTTCTGCGTTTACGTGTGGACAACAAAAAGATTTTGAAAAATGGACTGTTTCTCATGCAACTCACATAACATCACAGTATGTACCGTGTTTACATTAGGTTTTCATCTCTAATGCCAGACTTATACAAAGAACTGCTGCTCTTAACCTTATTAGAAGCTTTGACATGTTTATACATGGGGTGGTGTTTATTTAGATCAATTAATCATAAACATAACACACCACATGGCTTTAACCTGGTCTGGTGTTCTGTCAAAACATGCTAATCAAGATGTGCTACCTTGGGATTCTGTGCTACCTAGCGTCGGGGAAGCTGGTTTATGTGTGCTATTTTGCATTCGGCTCACTGGTTTATGGTGATTAATATCTTAATCTCTTTTAATGTCAGTGTATGTCGCTACTGTGGGGTCTGTCTTAGCAGTCATTACGTAAGCAATTTCCTCTAGGATCAATCAAGTTTTCTGCTTCTAAAATGCCTTTTTTGTGCAGTTTGGTGAGTGCTGTCTGAAGCTAGTAAGCATCAGCACTGTCCAGACATCACCAAGTTGTGAAAATGGCACAATTTGTAGTGTGTGCCCTGCTTCACACTAGCATTTCTTTCTTTCTTTTTTTTAACGAAAACTGAAAATCTCCACTTTCAGAAGTACTCGTGTACGTGTGGACATGGCTTAAAATATTAAATAGCAATTCTGTTTGTAAAACTTGGGCCTGCACTCTGCAAAAAATTGTAGCCTGTAGAGCTTTGGAAAGGTTGCCATGACCATTGTTCTGCAACCATGTGGTGTTAAGGGTGCCATGTATGCAGAACTTTTATTTTGAGAATGACAAGTGGTTTATGGAAGCCAACAAGGAGGCAGAAAATGGTTGGAGGTGCCCCTATCCCCACTGTTCACCCTAAATCTCAACATAGTAATTAGAAGGGGAAATGGGTTAAATGCTGTGCTCTGGTGTGTTCACACATAACAGTTGACTTTCGTATTGGAAACTAATATGTATGTTTCATTGTGTGGAGCAAAGTTTAACTATAAGATGATATTTAGCTTGTTTTACATCAGCAGCCAAGTGATGCAACAGCAAAGCAGAACATGAGCAACAGATTCCAGTTTGATGCTTTGAGCATGCGGATATTAGTGGCTTTGCAGTTACAGCTTTTAATATTAAATATTCTTCATTGAGCTATTTTCCTCAAACGTTTCCAAGTTATGGTAGTCACATGTCTACTGTGGTTGGCATGCCACCATTGTGGTGCCTCTCCACCCTATTGGCTGCAGAATCACTCTCAAATCATGCCAACTTTAATACAGCAGTACAACCCTTTTTAATTATGCATTATCACATAAAAACTCAACTTTACACTTTAGTGGAAATCTTGTAAGAATTTATGGTCTTTTTAAAGGATGGGTGAAATGGACACCCAATTACTTGTCTGTTTTAGGCATTTTTTGTAAATTCAGTTTGCTTTTGTTTTTTCGTTTGTGACAGGGTTTGGAAGAGGGCCGAAAGTATGCCTGTGCACCTTTCCCTCCCTATGTGCATGACACGAAGCAGCTTTGTATGGACGAAGAGATGGAATACACTGAATCTAAGAAACCACTCTATGACATCTGCTTCCACCTGCTCAAACTCTACAGTGACCAGTAAGGTTTCTACTTTAACAGGCCTTTAGTTTAGTATGCTTGTAATTCATGTTCTGTGGTCATAGGTTTGCAAGTCCTGTGTATTCTGTTTGTTCAGTTCTAGGTACAGTAATCCCTCAGTTTTACACGGATCGGCATTCGGATTCCGTCTAACATGGATTTTTCTGAGACCCAAACTGTATTACCGCCACCAGTCCAGCAGTGGCGGTAATACACTGAAACGCTGTCAACCACCATAAAAAGAGGCCTGCTGCAGCATGTAGCATGAGTGTTGCTTAAAAAAACATTAGCATTGGGGGGTGGGTAAAACAAAGTTTTCTGATTATTTATTTACCTTTACATTTTCTTTAAGGATAGTACATTAAACTGAGATTAACATGAAAAGGTGTTCTGGGAGCATATTTGGGGGCATATTTAGGGTTTACGTTATAAAAATATGCATTTTTAGGCATTTTATTTACCAAAACACAACACGTTTTTTGCACTATACGTCAGGTCCTCTTGGAGCGCAACCCCTGCGAAAAGTGGGGGATTACTGTATTTTCAGGTTTGTTTGTGTGACTCAACAAACATACTGTTGAGCAGGGATGCAGCGATTATAGATTTTGGTTTTATGATTATAGTCTGCATAATAATCGTGATAACTGTGAAAGCCTCATTATTCCTCATTCATTAATTTCAAAACACTAAGTTAAGAAAATCACAAACTCCTTATATTTTAAGTGTTATTTTTTGCTGTTCAATAACCAAAAATTACAGGACAAACTAATAAACAAATGTTCACATTTCTCTCTTTGGACTTAAAAATAAATATTCTATATTTACTTACATTATATTTCTATAATTTATAATATTAATATCATTATCAATACAAGATATTAAAAATTAACTTAATTGAACTGTTACCAGCTTTCATTCTTACATAATCATTTTGATCATTTGTAATAATTCGTCTAACACATTGCCTGTTTGTCGCGTCTGGTCCATCTCTGTCCAGCCCCCAAAGGAGTTTGCCTGAATACTAGCCATGCAGCCATGGACACAAGGATGTGTATGGTCCTCTCTGGTTTATCAGCCGGCTGAGTGCAGCTGCTTGTTAGCAGGTTGCTAGGCAAGGGAAGTCCACCTGTGATTAGTTTAAGTTAATGACTCCTCGTATAAGAGATTATTAGGGGTCCAAGGACGCTCAGATTTTTGTTTTTTTGTTTTTTTTTTATTTTTCCCTACGTAAAAGTCCAACCAGGGCCTAAACCGTAAAAGATGAGAATAAACCCTCTGGGGAACTGGTCAGGTCTGCGTGTCAGATCACAAATCCCCAAATTGGCACATGTGCACCAGTAGGTGGCGCTGTAACAGGCCAATGTACGTTTCTGCTCACACCTCGGGACCATTAAGAGATAATTAAACTATTCTTTCATCTGCGTATTCTCTGGGAG
>JBBJLR010052577.1:0-11680 GCA_037577145.1 Brachypetersius gabonensis
ATATGAGAATGATATTGTGAAATACAGCTCATTATTGTGAAATATATTGCATTATGCTATATAAATTTACTTATTATTGTGAAATATGATTTCATATTTTTATTTTTCAAAGTCAGTATTTATTTCATAATGCCGTTTTCCATCATTTCATAGCCGTATTTCATCATTTCATGATACCATATTTCATCATTTCATGGCCGTATTTCATTATTTTAATGATGTCCTATTTCATCATTTCATGAAATTTCTTCGTCTGTCAATCAGTGTCAATGGGTTGGACCTGCACGCCTATTGGCTCATCCTTTAACATCTATTAGTTTTCCTGCATAACTGCTCGGTGGACCGCTGTTACAGCTAGCAACAACGTGCAAAGTGAAAATCACGGAGGATGGCAGATTAGCATGAACTTCGTTCAGTTGTTGACAGTGATTGGCACATGAAGATCCGAAGCGCGTATGGAGTATAAGGGTGCGGAGATGACGAAGCCTCGCTTCGAGGCGTGTATCAGCTAAACAGAAAACCATGTGACCAATGACAAACGAAGCCTCGGTTCGTTACGTCGGGTCTTCATCCCAAGTGTCGCTTTCTGTATAAATGGGGTGAATCCCGCCGGCACTTCGTGGGTTGTTTGTAGGAGACTGTATGAGCGAGTATCGGACAGAATTTTTCTTTTGTGTATTTCCTAATGTAACCAGCACACAAGAAAAAATATTCCCCTATGTGGGGGCATTTTGAAATGGTTCCTCACAATAACGCATGTAGCTGTAAATTGTTTTTATAACGTTTATTTCTTAGCACAAGATTTTATCACCATGCAAAATTATATACATATTGCATTTCCATGGTTTAAGGTGAAGTGTTTGCTGTGCCAAAAGAAACTGGTATACAACAAGAATACATCATCAATGCTTAGGCATTTTAGAGCTTTTCATAAAAAAGAGCTTTTAGAGCTTTTCCTCACTAAAAATCAATAAAGTTTCCTCTGAATGTCACACATAAGCACTGAACAAAAACACAAATGTTACCCTCTTTATGTTTATTTATACCGTTTTATTGTGTGGGCACATATATTGTGTTAACTTAAAATAAAATAATAAATAAATTATATATATATATATTTTAGGGGTGGGCATAGATTATTTTTTTTAATCTAGATTAGTCTCACTGTAATCTTGGAAATAATCTAGATTATTCTAAATTAAAATGGCTCATCTGAATTCTGCCGAAGGTCTGAGCCTCCCCCGAAAATGATCCCAAGCCACCCTAAATATATAGTCACTATTTTTAAATTATATATCCAAACATTTCACACACAATATCACTGAGCGCAGAAACGCACTTTCCAGATAGAAACAAGACTATGAATTGAAATGAAAAATAATAAGTCTAGCTATCATTATTGAATTTAAATGATGTACTGACTCTTGAAGCTGCTGTAGGTAGCAAGCAGGCATTAGGACCCAGGTGAAGCTACACGCGCTGCTTGTTAGCGAGTAGCAACTGGAGCCCTCTCGTTCTCTGGTAGCACCGTTTGTACCCAGTTTAACAGAACGATACTATTGGTGTCCATAACTGTTCACTGCTTAACTTTTCCTGTTTCCTTAAGTGAAAGGAAAGGTTTGGTGAAAATTTTCAGCCCTCTATACACGCTAATTCAGCCCTGGGGGCTAAGGCTAAGGCTAAGCCCGCCCTTGTCTCTCCTTCCTAGTGATGTCCCTGTTTCACAGTAGGTATACATTGGCGCTAACATATCAAGGTGAAAGTCAACATAGCTTGCGTAGTATAGACCCAGCTCCCAACCCAACTTTGTGAATAGATAACAGTGATATTTTTTGTATCGCACGATAAGAGTCTCACATTAACGCAGCACGTTAACGCCGATAACGGCCCACCAATATATATATATATATATATAGAGAGAGAGAGAGAATGTATAAAAAGATACTAAATAAATGCACATATAAAAACTTATTACATAGTCACATATTGTGAAATGGGAGACTGTGCAAAGTACGTGCACATAACAATGCGAAGTGGCATAACACTAATACAATACTACTTAATTTGTACAAATTGCAAATGTGGGAATGAAATATAAGTTCCATAAAAAATACACAAAAACAATTTGTGTCGCTCATACACTCTCCAAAAAATCCATGATGGGCCGGCGGGATTCACCCCCATTTATACAGAAAGCGACACTTGGAATGAAGAGCTGACGTAACAAACCGAGGCTTTGTTTGTCATTGGTCACGTGGTTTTCTGTTTAGCCGATACATGCCTCGAAGCGAGGCTTCGTTAGCCATGCTCCCTTATACTTGATACGTGCTTCGGAGTTTCATGTGCCCATCACTATCAACAATGGTATCATCGATACTAACACCCTGAAGAGCAATTATCATCCCAAGCATTTCAAAAACTTCATCTAAATGATTAAAATGATCCCTCTCTATTTGATCTGCTAAAAATGAGCAGAACTGAACGAAGTTCATGCCAATCCGCCATCCTCCGTGACTTTTCACTTTGCACGTTGTTGCTAGCTGTAACAGCGGTCCGCCGAGCAGTTATGCAGGAAAACTTATCTTTGTTAAAGGATGAGCCAATAGGTGTGCAGGTCCAACCCACTGATACTGACAGATAGATGAAGAAATTTCATGAAATGATGAAATAGGGCATCATGAAATTATGAAATACAGCCATGAAATTATGAAATACGGCTATGAAATGATGAAAAACGGCATTATGAAATAAATACTGACTTTGAAAAATAGAAATATGAAATCATGTTTCACAATAATATGTACATTTATATGGAATAATACAATATATTTCACAATAATGAACTGTATTTCACAATATCATTCTCATATATTTCATAATACTTTTGAACACTTTGGAGTTCCATCTTGAATATGTTTATAATTGATTTCTGAGCAAACACTCACACATACAGTGTGCATGTGCACATTATAACAGATTGCATGCTAAAAGACAGTAGTCAGTATATTCTGCATGAGTTGGTTCGCCTTTTTTATCTCTGACAAAACCAGATATTAAATCAGATATTATTTTGGAAACTCACTTGTCATTAAAAGGAACATCCGTGGTGCATTATAGAATAATCCTCACAGCATCTGCAGTGTTTTTTAACTTCTCAAACGTCTAAATGTCATTGTGATTTCTTAAAGAGCAGCTTGTACATGGCAGGTTGTAATGCATCTTGAAAGAGTATCACTGTTCAGTTTGCCAGTGATTAATCTTATTTGATTAACATGTGAATGCAAAAAAGTGATGTATTTAGACTGGGGTAAGAAAATCTTATTTATTCCAAATATATCCGTTAATACTCAGGAGTTGGGGGCCGCTGGGAGCGTGGTTGAGGCAGCCTGGACATGACAATTGCTTGGCTGGTATCTGGAGTTTACAAGAGGCATGGAAAAATATCTCTGCAGAATATTCTAAAGAAACTGAAAGAAAGTCTGTCAATAATAATGGGAGCTATAATAAAGACAAAGAGTGGACATCTTAAATTCTAATACAAGTAATATGTTGAAATATTAGGTTAAGACATTTATCTTTCATTATCTCTTGAATAGTTTTTTGCTGAAAATTTGATAACTGGTGCTAAATGGCTGCTTTGTCAAATTAAGGGAAATACTGCAAAAATGGGAGGGTTGGACAATAAAATATTCACTGGTGCTAAAGAAATTTATTTTGGTTAGTGACATTAAGATTGTTGAAGTGGGGGTTGGTTTGTGTTTAGATTTACTGATCAAAAGTACAGTAACCTGCCGCTTTTCATGGGGATTACATTCCAAGAGTATAGTGAAAAAATGTGTTGTTGTGTTTTGGTAAGAAAATGCCTAAAAATGCCTATATTTATAGTGTAAACCGTAAATATGCCCCCAAAAACTTAATTTAATTTTAAACTACTGGTTTAATCCAGTACCCTCTTTTCATTTAGGTTGTGGGACAAAAGTATTGTGACACTGTGGAGAGGTGAACGGTTTTCGGGGAATAACCACTGTTTTGCTCTGCAAAAAACACAAATGTGGGCTCATTTGGAAAGGTCTCCTGGAGATCCAACGAACTGTGGAGTTTGAGGTGAGTGCTTGCACTGCGGAGAAATCGCACTTGTAGCATGGCGGCTCAACACTGATGTGGAATTCGAAAAAAGTGCTTCCAGGTCGTCTTTTTGTGCTTTTTTATATGCAACAAAAAAGCACAAAAAGGCAGAGGATATTTGCAGTTTCCGTGTTATTCTGGGGATTTTCGCATACCATTATCTGTTCGGTTTTCAGAAAAAATCTGCGTTAGACTAAATCCGTGACTGCTGATCTGCGTAAAAGTGAGGGGTTACTGTACATACTCACATATTTGATCAATGTAATATTTTGCATTATGTAATTAATGCATTATTTACCTCAGTTATTGCTTGATGTTATTTTTATAATTAATTATTTAGTTATTTAATTCAGCATTGCTAATTATTTCTCAAGACTTACTCAAGAATTAAAGTCTTTGGCAAATAACAACAGTACAATATTTTAATGTTTTAATGAATTTATTTTTTGCAACTAGCAAAGACTGCAGTGGCGTCTACTTTTTCTGACTGGGAGTGCTGCAGCACCCTCAGCAGCCCCACTTCGTAAAGCCCTGCATTTTTTCCATAAATACATAAATGATTATTCGCCATGTATTTTTCAGCTGAATTATCAGCTGAAGTGACAGTAGATCAGTGACATAAATGTTGTACCAGTTTTGATTTGTTGCTTTGTATTCTCACCCAATTTAGACATTACAATTTCCAGTCTTGCCTGTTCCATTACCACACATCTCAGACTTACAATCTAAAATGAGTCTATAACAAACTAACAAATATTAAGACAAGGCCTCTGAATGGTGCAAACTTTCAAGCCTAAAGCATATCATCAGGAGGTTTGATGCCACAGCCATGCCACAGTCCAATAGAGTGGTTAGTGTTGCCCCACCCACACACACATTATTCAGCTAGGTACTTGACATAACAGTCAGTCTTCCCATTCAAGCTTTTTAAGGTTCTAATGATGTTGTCTTACCAGAGGTGGCAGACTTCATGTGTCCCAGAGCTAGACCTCACTCTCTCACTTGTGGAGGACAATCTGCAATAACTAATATAGGGGAGAAAACTGGACAAAAAAGAAAAAAAAAAGAAATATTAAGATCTAGATTAAGGGTATAATAAAAACCTTTTTCATATTACCAGCATTTCCACTGTCAATGCCTGCCCAAAAGAAACAGTTCACATTTGCTTGGCAAAAGACCATTAAAAATCTGACCCAACAGATCATTTCTGAAACAGGTTGCCCAACTGAGGGTACATCCCATGCTGGTCACTTCCTAAATACTCATGGTCTCTGGTCCCAGTGATTCTGTGCACCCAACAAAGAATGTCACAGTCTACTTAAGTGACTAAACCTGTTTTAGTCACTTTGATCAAGTGCATTAGACATGGAGATTTTTAGGGTGCACCAGGGGGTTGTTTGCCACAATGGTGTAGCGAACTCCTAACAGACTCTTTTATCTTTGATCTTGGATCCTCTGTTCCAAATTGTCTTAAAAGTTGCAACAGGATGGCTCCCAGGCCAGTCAACCTGGCATCTGTATACAATCAAAAGGTAATTTGAGGTAGGCATAGTTCAGCTTCAGGGCAGCCGGCAGTGCTTGCTTCCATCACTCAAAAACAGATTGGTGTTCTAGTGTCTACTGAAAACATACGCTTAAGTGCTGTGCATTATGTTCATTTAAAGTGTATTAAATGAACATATCTTTCAAGTAATGGCTTTTATTAATGACACCAAACAGTATACTTCTGTTCAGTCCCTTGAAAAAGATTAAAGGGATATCAAATAGAACTCCTGTAACCTGACCTGACATACCTGGCCTGAAGGGAATAGTGGGAACAGGATGCCAGTAACTAGAACACATATCTTGGGCGGCAATGGCCAGATTCTCAGATATCAGACTGGGTGTCTGACTTCTCATTTCAGAACTCTGAGATCCCTTTTGATATGAGAGGATTTGACTTTTGCGTGCATACCATGATGGAAAGGCAGGAAACATCTGGGACACACATCCTGGTGGAAATTAGATGACAGGCAGGTTTGTCTCTGTAAGTTGCACCTGTTGTGGTTTGCCTGGAATGCACATATTCGTGATATAATCCAATAATGCCATTATCAATCCTGTTCATGTATATGGAAATAAGCATGACTCTGTCATGCAAGTGTTTATGGTATTTACATTTTTAAAAAGATAGACTCAAACAACTGTTTGCAGCTGGCATAGGTGAGATAGGTGAAATAAGGCAGCCAGAAACAGGTGGTGGTGGTTAGGGGGGAGGGTAAACATACTCTATTGTTGGTTATTGTAATTTTTCCTGCACCTTATACAGTCAAATTAAAAGATTACAAATGACAAAACTTTTGCCTTTTGAATGATATGACACAATTGATTGTGTTTATCAAGAACGAAGGTAAACAAGAGCCATATTGATTTCAGGTAGACTTTGACACTAATCCAAGTTCACAAATTAGTTTTACATGCACATCAATGGTTAAACATTAGTGCCCAATGTAATTAGCATTAGTGGGGCTGAGACGGTTGTGTGAATAGTGTTTAAAAGTACATCAAAATCTTTGTTGATCTAAGTTAACCAGACTGAAACGCATTCCAGCTCAGATGATTCAAGGTAGATTAGGGCATGTAAACACTTAAACTGCTCTACTAAGTTTAACTTGCACATTTCTTATTGTTATCTTTTGATGCCTCTGACACATTATCCACAGGGCTGCCATAATACATTTTAACTGAAAACAACACACATTTACACATTTAAATGCAAATAAATTACAATTTATTTGCTAAAATAAACTATTGGGGAAATAATAAAATGTAAAATATTGCCTGAGCACATTTAATATTATATGTTTAATTTCTTCCAAAAATTTGTAGGAAAATGTTATATGTAAGTGTGCTACTTACAGACGATATGTGCTTATTTTCACTTAAATAAATAAACAAAACTTTTCATTTCAACAATGTATTTCACTCTTGCACTGAAGCAAAGCTGGTCTTATTTCAAACATCATTCATTCCATTCTCTCCAGATACTGTACATATCAGTTAAGAGTGAAAAGGGATGCTTAAAACAGATGGTCACACAGTTGATTAAAGGTAACAGAATTACCCTGAAAACATAAAGAAATTCTCAGTCCAGATTTGGAAGGGCATGTCTGGTATGCCAGACTTTGGATACTGCATGTGATAAAGACTGCTCTTACACTAGCAGACCCAGGCAGCATGAATTAGAACCACATTGCATCTAAAACCATCTTTCACAGGCATCTCACGAACATAGCCCCAATGTTAAACATAACGTGCCATCTCTACTGTGATTCACTTCTCTCACAGTTGTCTTGAATTTTTGAGATGTTCAAGGATCTCACGGAATGGTACCTCCCCTTGGCATTGACATATCCATGGAAAAAGTAATGTCTCTCCATATGCCACACAATAACATTTGCACAAAGTCTTAAAACAAGCAATGACGAATGTCTGATTGAAAGGGAAGGCAGGGGGAGGCTGTTCTTGCATAGGCACATACTTTTGTGGTGGAGCTTTGTAAAACACAATATTATCTTTAGGGCACATCTGTCAGAGACACAGATATGTGCATCTGAGGGGCTTATGACAGGGAATAAATGAGTAATTCAAGTAAACTAATCCAAGGCAATATAAAATAAACCATCTAACTCAAAGTGAAACCTCATGAGGGGGCTCCATGACACATGGAATGGAAATATATTTTGAAAATGGGCCCCAGAGGACAGGCAGCAGATTTTCTGTATTATTTTGTAAACCCACTGACATGCCACATACTACCTGTGACATTTCACAGAATACAGGGACTTTTTTTCTTATAATACTTTTTTACTCTTATAATACAAAATACGGCCACTCAGGTAGAAACATTTTGTCTCCAGTTTGTCCTGCTTGTCTAATTAGATTTTATTAAAAACAACCGAAACCAGTAAAACCAGTTTCAAATGCAATACGTGTTTCAAAGAAAAAAAAAATGATTATATGATGAAGTGCTCTGATCTCAAAGTTTGCTCAAGGTGTTATCTCTAGGTTACCATGAAATCTATAATAATAGTTCTAAATTACATCCCACTGTTTAAAATCTTGATCAGCTGTATTTCTTGGAGTCCCCTTTAGGCATTGTGCTGTTATTTAAGGGTGTTTAATCTAACCCACAAAGTGGTCTGGGTGGCTGCAAATTTTCATTCCAACCATGCAGCTCAGCTCATCTTGATTTAACAAGTGGAATCAGGTGAGCTTTTGCTTGAAAACTTGCACCAACTCTGGCCCTTTGAGCATAAGATTGCTTTCATCTAAGGACTCCTTGATGGCAGTCAGGTAGTCTAATATTCTGTATTTTCAGCCCATGCTAAGACTAGACTGTTTCAAGATTCATACTTGTGCAAAGCTCTCTGAGTCAAGTTAAAAGGAAAAAAAAAAATTAAACAGAATAGAGCAATCTACTAATGGTATTTACTATATAAAAACACTGTACAAAGAGGGCGGTAATATCGGATAATATCTGTATTGCACATTTAGAATATTGCATCTGGTATTGCACCTGTTTCACTAATCTTACTGCTTCAGTTAGCATATTGCACCATAAACAGCCAATGATTTATCACATTGTACAGGACAAGTGAGGTGAGGTAGTATGGTGTTGTTTTAAGTGTTCAGTGTTTTTATTTTGCCATCAGTCTGACTGTGGAGGGGAAGAACCTTGTTCTGTGTGTGATGATGCTGTCCGCTCTGTTGTGTCTCAGCTATGTGCAGTCTTTGTGCCTGGGCAGAGAGTGAGCTGGATGGAGCGAGTCCCTGATAATTCACTCTGCTCTTCTCCGACAGCGCTGTGTGTACAAAGAGTCCTTGAAAGAAAATTTTGTCCCTATGATCCTCTCTGCAGACTTTATGACTCTTTGCAGAGCCTTCCTTTCTAACTGTGTGGTGTTCCCATACCAGACAGTGATGCCTGCGGTGAGGATGCTCTCTATCAGTCCTCTGTATGCCTTGGTGAGAGGATGATGGTTCAGGCCAGCTTTCCTGAGCAGCTGGATGAAATAAAGCCTTTGCTGTGCTTTTTTCACTGTGGCTGTGGTGTTGAGAGTCCAGCTCAGGTCTGATGTGACCTACAGTCCCAGGAGTCTGTGGCTGTTGGCCCTCTCCACCTCAGTCCCTTTCATGATAAGAGGCTGCAGGGGTCGGGGCTCTTCCTGAAGTCCAGTATTATTTCCTACGTCTTGTCTGTATTGAGGATGAGGTCATTCTCCTCTCTGTAGACAAGAACTTTGTTTACCAGGGTAATCAGACTCATCCCTCCCTTGATGGATTGTGGTGTCATCAATATGTTTAAATGATGATGTTTAAATGAAGGGTGTTGACACAGTCATGAGTGTACAGGGTGAAAAATTTGCTGTGGGGATCCTGTGCTGACTGTGAACTCAGTGGATACACATCCTCCCATTCACACTATCTGTCTGTCAGGAAGTACCGAATCCAGTTGCAAGTGGGAGTAACACTCTCTTTTCCAGGCTTAGATGTATTGCTAAAACCATGACCGTGCACCTGCTTATTTATACAAGCAATACACTTTAATTATAGTTACTGAAACACATGCAATGCAGTCACTGCTAGGAACTAGTGTTTAGAAGCTAGGTTGTTTAAAACTAATCATAACTAGTAGACATTCAGGACTGCTAAACAGAACACTTTGAAGACGTCTTGCCCAATTTAAACCTCAGACATTAATTTTGTTGTGCTACTGACTGTTGAAATGACAGTGAACACAATGGTAGGATTGAACATGCCCTGGTATGGTTGTTCAAGCGGGTTTACCCTGAGTGCAGACTGCAAAATGCTAAAATAAGTCTCCAAAAACCCTAAAAATATCATCACTGGACCTATAGTTTAGACTGAAGTTTGCCATAGAGAATGTAGACAAATAATTTCATGAATAATGTTCTTTGGACTTAATTATTTGGAAACCAGAATAAAGGACATGTTCGGCATGTTTGTAGCATTCTAGGAAAAGAAGCTCATAACTGGGAACAATGGAGGCGAAAGTGTAATGGTTTGGAGATGCTGTGCTGGCAGGATCTGGCCAGCTCACCATCATAGAATCCACCTTGAATTCTGAAGTATATCAGAGGGTGCTAGAGGAACATGTGAGACAATTTGGAAGAAAAGTAAATCCAAAGTGGAACTGGAATCTGCAACATGACAATGACACAAAACATACCAGTAAATCCACCAAGGACTGGCTGAAAACTAAGAAATCGAATTCCTGGAATGGCCAAGTCAAAGCCCAGATCTTAATCTCATTAAGATACTTTGGGGTGACTTGAAATGGGCTGAACATACAAGAAACTCCTAAAACATCTCACAGCTGAAAGAAATCTGCAGGTGTGGGGCAAATCTTCCTCAGACTGATGTCAGAAACTGGTATATGGCTACAAGAAGCATCTTTATTTCAACACTAACTATTAAGGGGTAGGGTGTCCTAACTCTTTCCTCAGTTAGAATACTCATTTGTGTTGATATTGTTTGTTTAATGAGTAAAACAAGGTTAAGTTTTGTTATTTACCTGCAATAAAATCACTTTTTTATTTCCAGACATAAATAAAAACATGAGTAGATATTGACATGAACATTTCTTAATAAAGAACTGAATATTTATTTTTTTAACATGACTGTGTATGATAAGGCACCATTTCCCAATCTAGTCCTTTTTAGCCATCAGCAAGACATCATTTTCACAGTTTCTGCTCCCTGAGACAGTGAGACAGTGTCATCGTCTGGGAGGCTCAGGCACACATGAAAAACCTACTGACCTTAGGATAAAGTTGTAAAACCTGTAGGTAAATGGGTTTAAAAAGACTTAACATTTTATTTAAGTTATTTGTATGTAGTGTATGTAGTTTTTCACCATACATTTTGAATTTAAGTTTTTGTGAATTCAGTCATTCCTCAGTGTTCTTACACTATCCAGCATGCACTGGAAGTCCATCATATAACAATTAAGAATCCTTGTGGTGTCAACCAGTTCTGATTTTTCAGCCTAGCCTTAGATCTATAGACTAATAAATACTGCCAAGCTGGCATGAGTGTGACAGTGTTCTTACTTATCATGAAGAAACAACGATTATATCTTTGTCAACACAAAATGTACACTTGAGACACATTTTTATTTACCCTTTCAGCCAGACTGGGGTAAGGTGTCTCAACACCTTGTAAAATAGCTGCTAAAAATCCTCTTGATTTTTCAAAAGTTCCTTTAACGTTCAAGCTACACAATCAGAAGTGAAAATCACTCTGGAGACTAAACAACATTGTAGAAAGGGAACAGACCCAGGGTTATTTTTATTTTGCCCAGAATGTCCCTTAAACTGCTGAATAATGAGTTATTATGAAAAGATTCATTTATACCTATCCCCAGACAAGCAATGCTCTTTGAGCCCTGTCCCTATGGCTTAATAATAAAAGGGAATTCAATTCAATTCAATTCAATTTTATTTATATAGTGCCTTTAACAATGGTCATTGTCACAAAGCAGCTTCACAAA
>JBBJLR010052596.1:0-11680 GCA_037577145.1 Brachypetersius gabonensis
TGTTGAATCAATGCCACGTAGAATTAAGGCAGTTCTGAAGGCGAAAGGGGGTCAAACACTGTATTAGTATGGTGTTCTTAATAATCCTTTAGGTGAGTGTATGTAGCCCTATGAAAATAGCCTACAGGTCTTGGATAAGTGGCTGCATTCCAACACCTGATATTATTTCATTCCAGCACAAAAATGAAACAGTTGTTGAGCCAAAAGTCTTATGCTGCACAGACATGTTGGTGAGGGGAACAGAGATAATGAGGAAATGATGGGCAGGTTTGGTATCCAGGAGAGGAACGAAGAGGGACAGATGTTGGTAGATGTTGCAAAAAGGATGGAAATGGCTGTTGTAAATACTTTCTTCCAGAAGAGACAGGACCATAGGGTGACATATAAGAGTGGAGGGAGGAACACACAGGTGGACTACATCTTATGTAGACGCTGTCACTTGAAGGAGATTAGTGACTGCAAGGTAGTGGTGAGAGTGTAGCGAGACAACAAAGGATGGTGGTCTGTAGGATGAAACTGATGGTGAGGAAGATGAAGAGAACGAAGGTGGAGCAGAGGATCAGGTGGTGGAAACTGTAAAAAGAAGAGTGTTGCGAGGTTTTCAGGGAGGAGTTGGGAAAGGCTCTTGGTGGCCAGGAGGTGCTCCCAGATGACTGGACAGATACAGCTAATATGATTAGGGAGACAGGTAGGACGGTACTTGGTGTGTCATCTGAAAGGAGTAAAGTAGATAAGGAGACCTGGTGGTGGAACGAAAAAGTCCAGGAGCAAATACAGACCGCGTAAGACAGCAAAAGACAGTACAAACAATAAATAAAAAATATATACAGTACATAAATGTGAAAAACAGTCAGTGGGTGAAATATAATATGAAAGAAAATATTGCACATCGTTTCACAGTGATTATATTCAGGGCTCACAAAATTTCAAAATCCCGGGTAGCCCTTCGGGCATGCACTCTTTAATTTTTGTTAGCCCAAAATAAATTTGTGTAGCCCGAATATAAAAGAGATTATTTTTAATGTATAATATTGTAAAGGAAACAAAACATCAATCAAAATATTGTTAAAACACAAATTACAACAACTGTATAAAATTACAATCATCAACTCAAATATTTGGTTCTAATTGAACAGAAACAAAATCACTATTAATAACGTGATTGTGACTGGACTGGAAAAAATTTAAGCGGGAGTGGGCGGGACCGGGAATCATAGTAACACTATGATAACTTTACTCAGAAATATACCTTTTAAATGAATAAATTAATTTTGAAATTTGATACTAGTTGTCCTGTCTCTTTATGCTCTCCTCCTGTTTGCATTGGTGTAGCCGGTTAAGTGAATGGGGTGCTCCACACACCGTTAACAGTTGGTAGTGATAGTCCCAACCACCAATAATGTAAGAGAAGAAGCAGTTTCTTCACTTTTAGCCGCGAAAATCATAACCAAAATTGAGATAGACGTGAAAGCTACGCTGCAACTACTGTCTGAAAATAATACGTCACTTGTGCTCACGGATATTTCTAGGCGGTCTGAAATAACTAAATTTTTACACATTGAGAATAATGGCGTGAAAAACAGTATGCCAGCTGCAAGACTTGTAGACAGCCGATTAAGTACTATTCAGACTGTGTGTGTGTGTGTGTGTGTGTGTTTATGGATGGATGGATGGATGATTTGCATAAGATTCAACATGAAACACACTGCATTGTTAAGAGGACTTTCAGTTCCATAAAATAAATTACATTAAGGATTTTTATTCAACTAAGCTGGGCATGCTGTGATCTGTATTTTTTTTTTCTGTAACTTACCGATTGCAGCTAAAAAAAACAACACGGGAGTGGGAGGGAATGGGAGTCATTCTGCTGGGATTGGGTGTCATGTCGGCCGAGGGAGAGAGACACAGCAGCACACAGCAATGTTCCAGAAAGACAGTTTATTATAACTAAAAATATAAAAAAGTCCAACACAAATAGCAATCCTGAGGAGCCCTTTCACTTCGAGGAGCCCTTTCACTCCTCAGTCCTCGTGATTATTAGCCGGCCCGCCTCCGTCCAATCTTCCTGGAGGGTACCGCTTCTACTGTCCTCTGAGATTGGCCAGATGGTCCGTAACGATTACAGACCCTTACTCAGCCCGAGTCACTCCTGCTTGGAAACAGAGAGAGGAAGGGAGAGAGCGATAGATAAAAAAAACCAGCTGCCCGATAAAGGAGTCTCTCGGGTACGAACCGCTCGAGCTTCTCTCCTCCTTTCGTTGACAAGCTTCAAGCTTACAGTTCCAGAAGCTTTTCCTGGATCAGGAGAAATCCCCCCACACACAGTCCCCAACTCACTCACACCAGACTCTCACCAGCTCAGACCAGAGGGCAATACGGTCTTTCGTATGACTTTTCCTTTCTGGATACGTTTTCTCTGTAGTATAGGTGATCGTTCACCTTCCCTCCAGCACACATTGCCAGAACTCCCAAGAAACTGGGTGACCACGCACTGATTCTCTGGCTCAGCTGGGATTTAAACACACACTCAGCCAATCACGCGACACGATCACTTAGCCTTTAATGAGCACAGCTGAAGACACTCATCCACTCACACACACACACACTTCTAGTCCAGAGCCCTACCCCTAGTATTCAGGTGACCTGCGTCTCCTCTGATGAGTTGAAGGTTCACCAGACGTTACATTGGGACGGGACGGGATTTTTTCCCTGTTTTTTTGTGGGACTGGGATGGGATGGGATTTTTTTTTTGTGGGAGTGGGACGAGAGAGGTATAAAAATTGACTCCCGTGTCACCCTCTAACACAGTTCGCGCGATCGCAAAGTGAAAGTAAAAAACACGTGCAAATTCAAACACAATTTCAATATTTCACATATTGACAGTGGCTCATCGATGCCCGAAAATGAAATAATTACCCAGCTACATTTGCGAAAGAATCCAAAAGCACTGACATATATTTTTTCCTTTCTATGATAACCCAACAGGTAGGGCTGAGATAGATTTTGGTAGCCCGACTGGAAGACACAATAGCCCCGGGACATCGGGCTAGCGATTTTGCGAGCCCCAATATTATTGCACTATATAAATATAATGTAAACTCAAAACATACAGTATATGTGATAAAGTGCACAGTGAGTAAGAGAACAAAACATTTCACAGAAACTAGCAGCATTACTGGGATGTTAGTTTGAATGTGTACGTTAATATGTGTTAAAGTGTTCAGACAATTTGAAATATGTGTGATCAGACATTCCATGTTTGTGACACGTGCCCAGAGCGTTCAGTTATGTAACAGAGTTCAGTATTCTGGTGGCTGGGGGAAGAAGCTCCTGTTAAATTTGGTTGTTCTGCAGTAAGTACTGCTCTAAGGTTTTCCAGCGTGTAGAAGCTTAAACAGCCCATGTGCTGGGTGTAATGCTTGACTAAGCATTGAGTACTTTCATTGTTCTTTGGAAACTTTGTGGCTGACAAAGTATTTTTTTCTTGACTGATTTCCTTTAGGGACTGTTTAGACCAGTCATTTCTCATTCAGAATTTGGCTGGATCTGTCAATCAATATTTTGACACCAAGCTTCATTTGGATTTAAAAAAAGGCATCATGGTTGTGTAAGTGAATACTCAATCTGGATCAGTTTACATGGGATTGGGGATTTTGTTAATGCTTTAGACATCCAGCTAAGTGTCAAACGGCCAAGTGTCAATCGATAGCTGCACTCACCTTTGACTCTTTCATCCATCCTTCCATTAGCTGGAACACTGTTAGTGTATTTATGTCAGCATCATTTTTTCTGTGGTTCAATACTGTAATCAAGTTGACAGGTGGTTTTCTAACTGAAATCTGTGAGCCAGTAAGAGGGGATCTGACCCATTTATTTATTAATATATATTATTATAAAACATCTCAGGCAATTTTAGAACCTTTCGAACAATTAGTCAGTATAATTTCTTCATACTGTAGACGGTATATTATTGTATATTATATTCAGTATATAGTTCATTTTGTCCTTACATATTGTTTTATACTGTTGTGCATGACAAACACCATTGACCGGAATTGCTCACGTACTTGACGCAATTCTGATTCTAATCTGATTCTGAATAAATTCTAACTAGGAATGGACCAATCAGGATTTGATAGTTGATTTAGCCAAACTGTTTTTACACATCAGCCTTTTTAAAATCCAGACCCCAAACTGTGTTGGCTAACTAAACAGATGAACTAAAGGGGCTTCTCCACTGATTCAGTTTGGTTCGATTCAGTTCGGTTCTACTCTGTTCAGTTTAGGGAGTTCTCCACTGACTGGTACCAGCTTGGCTCGATTCAGTTCGGTTCTAATCTGTTCAGTTTTGTTTTGGACCTTCAGTTTTCCACTAGATTTACTCCTATTCAAGGTAGTCATCAGTGCCTAAAGGCTATTTTCTACTCCATGATGCTTTGACTCTCCCCCTACCATTTCCATGACCATCATTCTCTTTTAATCCCTTTATTACTGAATTAAAATATTTTGTAAAAATAAAAAATAAAACATTCTCAGAAGATATTACAATGTTAAATGAATGAGTAGGCATTTCATAATAAATATGCAAAAAGGGGAATAATCTTGAAGGACAAATGCAAATGGAAGATTCTACATGTTACATATATTTACACTTAGTTACATACAAAATGTACATTTTGTTTTACATATATTTTCATTTCTTTAATTATTACAACTGTTAAAAAAAATATGATAAAACAGTCACACTCGGGCTATGCCCGTTCAGCAATGAGGAGCAGACTTGCATCTCTTTCCCTCTGTCTTTATTTCTCCAAAGAACAAAACAAAAGGCACGCTGGCCCAATTACAAACAGAAACTGAGAACACAGAATGGACACAAATCAAGATACTGTGATGTATGTCCCACAACCTAAGAAACTCAAAACATACTATATTTAAGCTGAAACTAAACACAAAACAGATGTTGCTTATCAGTCCTTCATCCCTGGCCAGCCGAGAGCTCTTACTAGACATGGCACGATACCACTTTTTTAGGTCTGATACCGATATTGTAAATTTGCATATCTGCCGATACTATATAAATCCGATACTCGCTTTTTTAAAACAGAAAAAAAAAAATAATGCTTTCAAAAAATGTATTTGTATACCTTAACACAAATACAAAAATCATAACTGTGATATAATTAGGGAGAAACATTGCACAGAGAACATGGTATAGTAAGATGTCCCCTATGGGGTGCCATTTGTAAAAACAGCTTAACAAGTTTACAGCTGTCATTTTTTCATCATTTAACGCAATTTTCACACAATTTTTGACACATTTAAAGCTAAAAAAAAAGACTAAATGTTGCACTCTAAATCTAAATGTTTAACTTTTACAATTGCCGAGATATACAGAATATCGGATCAGTGCATCTCTAGCTCTTACAGACCTCCCTGGCCAGGGATGTCCTAGACCTGCTGACTGGGGATGTTACAGAAACACAACCACATCAAATATAAAGTTCATTATTTATAAAAAATAATATAATATTATAATATTTTTCTGTTCTCTGTTGCATGTTTTCAATGCTATTACTGTACCTTTTCTTGTGGCTTATTGCTTTTGTTCCCTTCTGAGGCTACACACACTTTAATTTTGTACAATGTGGACATAAAACTACATACACTACTACTCTGGAGCAGCCGACTTTTCCTTGGAGGGACCAATTAAGTTCATCTTATCTTTTTTATTTTTATTTTCCCTTTGGTCTCTGTGTAGGTGGAGTGAAAGTGGTGTGTGAGTACAGCACACAGCAGGAAGGAGTGGTGCAGGAGGAGCTCACTCTGGTTAACAGAAGCAGGAGGGATAGCAGTGTTCGAGTCAGACTACAGGCCAGAGTGATGGGTGAGACACACACACAACATAGCGACAGGCAAGCATGAGCACATATGCACTGCCTGACACATGCACATTTTGTCAGGTTTGTGCATTTGCATAAATGCTGGTGAAGCAAAGTACACACACTAATTTGTATTCCTACCTTAGTGGGTTATTTTCACTACCGTAGTGAAATCCTAAATGCTGCTGTGCTACATGTAATCTAATACAACGTAATTTACCAGCTAAATATTTTTACAAAACCAACATTTTCATGTGCTCCATCATCCTGGGGTCGTGTCCAGGAACACACAAATGTTTGTATTCCTGTCTTTGTGAGGTTTTCCCTCTTGCCATGACTGTAGCTAGCTGATGTGTTACATTCTTAATAATGGTGCCACAGAGGCTTCTTTCAGCGATGCCATGGAAGACCCACTTTAGTTCCCTAAACAACCATTTTTGTAAACATGCAAGCATGAATAAATGTATGCAGATGTGTAAAGGGTGTAAATGTTCTTTATAATATTTTTTTCGTTACAAATCGTCTTTACACCACACTACTATTCACTGCACTACACTATTTACAACTACTATTTACAAAAAAGTACTTTAAAGAAATGTCAGTATTCATTTTCTGTAACCATTTTCCATAACCATCCTTACTAGCGTTTCGTGTACTCAGAGCCTGTCCTGGGGTCAGTGGGCATGAGGCAGGACTCACCCTGGGCGGGGCGCTAGCCCACTGCAGAAAATATCCCTAATCAACCGAAAATGTGGTATCTAGGGTATCATGCGAAGAACTCCTGGCACATTTACTTTTAAGAACATACAAAACCGCTCAGCTGAAATATTTTTTGCTCTTTAACCATTTCAGAAAAACATGTTTTCGTAAAAGACCTGTTATTTTTGGTCCCTACAAAGGCATAAATACTTGGGCACACACACCATCTGGTTAGTCCTCGTCATTCTTCAGTGAAAGATTGTATTAATGCTTAGTGTGTGGATCTGCCTGACCTGCTTGTAGGGCAGTTCTGTAACAGTGATAACAGCCCATGACTCTGTAAGACAACAGTGCCTTCTGGTGGATCATGCAGAAACTAGTCCCATTATTATAAAATTGGTGGTAATCTTACTAAGGGTTATATTTCATTATGTCGCCTCCATCTTTTACGAAAACAAATGTAACTAACCAGTAGGACATCAGGCTGCTTCAAAACAATGCATTGATGCAATGGGTGTAAAATGAAATGAAACAGAGTCAGAATTGAAAGTGATTAACGAGAATAAACATGTATACTAAACTAAAAGTAAAAGTGTGTAGTTTGTATGTTCTCTCCAAGTCTGTTTCTCCTTCGAGCTTTGGTTTCCTCCGACAGTCCTAATGAATTAGAGATGTTAAATTGGTGTGACTGTTGATTTCTGATATATATTTTACTTATAAGATATTTCTTGGGCCAACTTTGGTATTTACAGATATTTCAAATCTATTTTCTTCTGTATGGAACGATCAGTTATCCTAGTGATACTGAGCCCTATTGAAACTCTGACTGTATTTTCTCCTGCATTTGGCAGACCGCCACCATGGAACCCCCTTGTTGCTGGAGGGTGTGCGATGCTTGGGGACAGAGAAAGAGACTGCTACGAAAACCAATGACCGAAAGAAGATCTGACTGCAGTTGTTCTTCATATCTTACCAGCATGAACTGAGTCGAGGAAATTAATACAGCGCATGCACCTCTAAATGTGCTCCAACCTCAGCTAATTCCCAACTCCGATTCCAGTGATCCAAAGAATAGGACATTTTGGGGTTGAAGCTAACACTAGAGTTAAGCTTTATCCAGCTAATAATTAAAAGCCTGGTGTTTGAGATAGTCTTGTTCACAAAGGCTACATTTGAAGAAACTCATTTTACTGGATCACTGGAGCTGGAGTTGGAGAGTAGTGATTCTGCAACAAGAACAAGCAATACTGAAGTCCCCCAGCTGAGGATGTGAAGTGTGATGAGTTCATTTCAAGGATTATGGGGAGGAGCATTTTAAAAGATGAGAACTCAGTTTAGATCATTTCTGAGAAAGGTATGTAAAGCAAGTTTCAGGTATACACATCCAAATCTTTCAAAACGTAAAGGATGATTCCACGATTGTCGTGTCCCATTAGCATTAATTAGAAATATGTATGTAGAGCAAAGGCAGTTTTTATACAGGCAAAGCATCCTTCACAAACATCTAAGTGTTTTTAGTGTAAAGTAATCCACCAGTTTTAAGCGGATTTTTTTTAGAAACGAACTCATAGTTTTACGTGGAAATTCCCACATTAAGGCGGAAACTGCAAATATCATCCGATTTTCTTACTTTTTGTGGCAATAAACATATTTTTTCTGGTTGTTTTCACACAAGGGGACTCAGGGCAGGCTGTAGCCGACAGGGAAGCACTTTTTTTAGAATTCCACACCAGGGTTGAACCCTGCTCTAAGCACGATTTCTCCTTGGTGCAAGCACTCAGACACTTCAAACTCCACAGTTCGGTTGATCTCCAGGAGACCTTACCAACGAGCCCTCATTTGTATTTTTAGCCCGAGTAGATCAGGGGTTATTCACTGAAAACCATTCACCTCACTGCGGTGTCCCAATATTTTTGTCCTACGACCTTCCGAGTTTTCTATAAGGGTAATGCATTAAACTGAGTTTAAAATGAAATGTAAATGTTCTGGGAGCAGATTTGGGGACATATAAAAATAGGCATTTCAGGCATTTTTTTTTACCAAAACACAACAACGTGGTTTTTCCACTATACGCAGATGCTCTTGGTACCCCTTTAATTTGTTACTGTATTTAAATGAAAACATGAAGCCAAAGTACAGCAGGAATCAACATTTTTGCCTGTCATGGCAGAAAATACCTTCACCTTTTTCATTCATATGAAATATCTGGAATATTACATATCTGGGTTATTATGATTAGACACAATACAATGACAACACTGCCCGAAATGAATCAAATTTCATTAACAGGCATGAACTGTGGCCATGTTCTTGGAAGGTGTGTATGCTAGAAAGTTACTCCACACAGTTTGTAGACTGATGCCGAAATTATAAATACTAAGAAAACAATACAGTCTAACTCAGTCATTAGAATGTCCCAAATGTCCTCATGCCATTAGCAAGTGTACTACATTTTTGCTAATTAAAGCCACTCATAGCAAAGAAACCCTTTAAAATGAAACCCTTTAAAAAGATATTATTTTATGAGATATTATGAGACTGATTCACAAATTTTTTGAATGGTGAAATGCATGTTTTTATATCAGTTTATATCATTATGTCAGTTTAATAAATCAGTTTTGAGTTACTAAATGGGATCCCAATCGTGGAATCAGTCTAAATTCAAAACCCTGCTGAGGGGTCATCTTCAGGAGCAAATAAGTGTTTAATTAGCATCAACATTCATTTTGTAGGTTTACTTCATAGAAAAGCAACTAGTTGAATAGATTGCACTGCCTTTCTAAGAGCCACTCTTCATTTCTTCATATTTTGCTTCCAAAGACCTAGACTTGCTTGTAATTATATGTCGTATTGAGGAACAGTTCTCCAGGCTTCCTGAAGGACTTTCAAATTAGTCTTGTGAAGCATTAAAAGCAAAACAAAGCCATCTTAAGGCCAGAACCAGTGAAGAAACAGGTGCATATGATTCTAGATGATCAGGCTGGTGATTAGTATACTGGTGATGCTGAAAGCTAAGTGGCTGGAACGCCTTTATTAGGCATAGTACACATTTGTTCCCATTTCTTTAATCTAGACGAGAGTGTGACAAGATTACAATAGTATTTTTGCACCAACAACTTGATTCAAATCAAAATATAAAGAAATGAGTGGTGGCTCCTTTTTGTCAAATGCCTCTTTCCTATTCATCACAAATCTTCTCATGTAATGCACAAGTCTGTGGTTTCTTTTAAACTCGTGGTGTCATATTTGTAATGCATCCAAATCTCAGATAAGTCAGTAACCGGCGGTTAGTTCTCTGTTCTAAGTTGCCAGCAAAGTAGATGGATCAACTAAGGATAGATCACATCCCTGTGACGTTATCAGGCACAAATGTTCAGATGGATAAACACACAGTTTCACTATAAAAGGCTTATGCTGTGAAGCTGTAGCAGTAACTGTGGCAACAACCACTGGCTAATAATACATAGATCTATAGACCTTTTCCATTCACAATAAATTCAACCCCTCTCAGAGTATTATTCCATATTTCAAACTATACGAGCTACGTTTTCTGTTATGAAAAGTGTTTATGTAAATTATATGCCAAACTTAATAAACTATAGGTACGTCACTTCTATGTACCATGTACTTCTGTTGACACCTTGTCAGTGCTTCTCCTCTATGTCTCATTTCTGCCTGACCTGTTCACTTTGTCAACTGGGGTTTGAATGTTCACACAGTCCATGAAAACTGAATGGTGTCAATCAGTGTATTATGCAGTGATATTGCATATTGAAAAGGAAGCCCATATAAATGAATGTAGAATTTGTCAGTGCTTGTCCTTTTCTTTTGAGGGTTCTGGGAATCAATTAAACATAACGGTATTTAGTGTAAGGACTCCCAATCCCAATCCTGAGAACCCTGTTCTGGATCAGGTATGTAGAAAACAAGCCCTGTATTAATGGTCAAATGTTGCAGTTGAACACTGTATCCAGAAGAGGGCAACAGACAATGAAATGTGCCATTTGAATCTTTATTTGTTGGAACCACAGTTGTTTCTTTAAACAAATATTTCAAGGAGAGGAACCTTCCACCTTCAGCAGTCTGCGCAACTGCAGGCATTTTGTTGATTTCGTCTTTAAATGGGCAGACACCCTGAGAAACATACCACAGAGATGAAATGCCAGGTTCTGAAATCATTCAGAAACAGAGAAACAGCATTTTAAACTGGTTTTGGTTAAAGACATATTAATATTAATTATAATTATAATTAGTAGATATTAATATATCTAACTGTATTACTGACATCTGACAGTCCACAAAATCCCCATTGACCAGCATATATAGCAGAGACCACAAACCAACATGCACCTGCCCCAGGAAGGCCTCTGAAGTCATGGCAGAGGCCTGGTGTTGCATTCTCTTAGGACTTGCATACTGTTCCTTCCATCTGAAAAAAGTCCTATTTAAGGCTGAAACGATTATTCGAGTAACTCGAATGATTCGATTACAAAAAATGTTTGTTTAATTCGTCACCAAAGTCCACCTGCAGGGGGCGCGTGTGACCTGGGGAACATGCTATTTTTGCTGCAGAGAGTAGGGGTTTTTTGCACCAAAGAAGAGCACACAGCTCAGAGCAGGAGACATGAATTAAAGCCCTGCGCGGGACTATTTTTAAAATCCAGCTCCCAAGGAATTTCTGACGATTCCCACCCGCTCTCCTCTGCTCTCCCGGTCATATATGAAAATTATTCTTTTAAAGTTAAAAAGCGATCAATGTTCTGTTATTGTAAGTTAGTGGCGCACACTGGCACTTTCACACTGGCTGTGAAAAACCAAGAGAGCCGCAAAAAGCACCTCGAGAATTACAATTTTAATCGGTATTTAAACTGTAAACAAGTTTTGACCATTTAATGCTAAAAAAATATAATAAATAATTAATAATTAATTCAAATTGATCAGCAACATTTAAACTCAGGAGCACAATAATAATAATAATAATTATTATTATTATTATTATCATTATTATTATTATTATTAATTATAATAAAATATTTAAATATCATTTTATATTTTAAAAACAAATCTTAAAGTGCATACAGACAGAGAAAATGACAAAA
>JBBJLR010052645.1:0-11676 GCA_037577145.1 Brachypetersius gabonensis
ACACAAGATAACAAACCAGAACTCAGGAAGGCTTACAAGGAACACAGAAACAAACATGACAGAAACACAGGTCCAGGACCAATCCTCACACAGAGGCTGTTACTGCAACAAATTAGGGACAAACTCCCATATTAATACTGTGGATTTCAAAAGAAATGCTGAATAAGCAGACATCTACAAACTTTGGGACGAGAAGTGTAAAAGGGCACATCAGCACAAAGCATATTATGCAGCGAGACAAAAAAAAAGTTCACACCTCATGACTGCATAAGCCAGCCCCTACTGTAGAGTGGGCATGGCTTCTCTGGACATTTTCTGGCAATGCAGAATACAGTGTTAGCCACGATCCAAAAAAAATGAATCAATCATTAGCTATGACTCATACTGAAGATTAGGAACCATATTTTTAAAGGTGATGTTGTGCTGGGTTGTAAAACGCAGAGGCTCTCCTAGCCGTGGTCCAAGTAGCACAGGTTACCCCCGAGCTACAGGATACAGCAAAGTGATCTCCTGACAAACAGTGTGCCAAGGGGGAGCTGCAGTATACCCAGCAGGTCGGTCGCTGGCATGGAAAAATGAAATCTGAGACCTTGTTCCCTGTCATCCCCATCCCTTTTTTAAAAAGAACTATCTGACCTCCTCCAAGCCCAGTGGTTCTATTTAGGGTGTGCAAAGTTCTGAGATGCATTGTGGGGATGCTGTAACTGACAGGGGACATACCCTCTGCTTCATGCCTGTGGTTGTCAAAACATAGACACCCTCTGAGCAGTTCAGCTTACAGCTTTCATTGTTGAGAAGCAGATGGCCTGTTTGATATAATAGAGATGAGTTTCATAATCCATACCCATTGTGTTTCAGCTGCTTGATGTACTGAGCTCATCTAAATTTACAACATTTATTCTATATTCTAATAAACTGCTATAAACTGTTATAAACTGCCTATAATTGTAGACATAACTATAAACAACTGTCATTAAATAACTAGAGCTGAATTTCTAATCATTTTGTGAGAACTTGTACTGAGTGTGCAATTTGTCACAGCAAGTATAGCTAATTACGTATTTGGCCACAAACACTACATGAACCACAGTAGTAGATGACCAGAAATGTGTGATGCCTGACAAAAATGCAGTTATTGCACCAGCTTAAGCAATTCTCATACAGTGCTAGAATGTGGCTAGCACAGCACTGTAGTACATCTGGTGGTACTAGGTTGTCACTTTAGTATCCAAAGTGGTTCTTGATAAAAAATCAGTTTTTAAATATTAGGTGCTTGCTATGGTATTTCCGGTGTCTGCCAGGAGTTCCTATATTATCACACCGTCTTGCATTGAGACATTTTTGTCTTTTGTTTTTTCAATGAGAACTCTTTTTATGAAATCCTGAGCACCACCCCCAGTGAGTTTGTTTGTTATGTGTTTCAGCTGGTGTTCAGGGAAAGATATGCTTTAGTTTGATTGGGTTTTGGAATTGTGATTTTTGTATTTAAGTTCCTCGGTGGGATCGGTCCACCGTCACTCTGTCCTTAAGTTAATGAGTTCTCTGTTCTACTTTTGGTTTCTGTTCTGAGCCTTTGTTTCTGGCCCCCATGCCTTTTGCTTTGAGTTTGAATAAAAGAAATGAAATGGAAGTCTGCATTTGCGCCTGCTCTCATTGCCTGGACACTTTTCCCATGGGACAGTTTTCCCACAGGACATCTGAAATGTATTTTCCTGATTCACACAGGTTAAAAAATCTTGGTGTAAATAACAGATAGGATTGGCTGCTCGAATGTATTCACCTTCATATAGAACATGTTGCATTGTCTTTCTTTTGGAACTTGCAGTCAAATCAAGATGGTTGTATAAAATTTATTTTCCCCCGATGTAAGACAGTACAGGGACCCTGTTTAGAAACACATTCACTTGCACAGGATAATATAAATTGGACTTGTGGCTCACTTCATAAAAGTTAAAAGGCACTGATATCTCTCCTGACTCAGGAGTGGTCAGTAAAATAACTGACATGATGGATTTAGATGGGACAAAAATCACAGAGAAAAGCTGGTCTTCCCATGTAAAACTAATCCCTAAAATACTGCAGTGCTACATGCATTTAAATAAAGTTCATATGAAATACCGTAATGTTTTACCAACGTTTTTTATTTTTTCCGAATCTATCAACATTACATTGCTGCCAAATATTATCAGTGAACATCTAGATAGATAGATGGATGGTGTCATGTCAGCTGAGGGAGAAAGACAGCAGCAAGTAGTCCAAGCTCCAGAGAGATCGTCTTTATTCAAAACGAAAAAGCTCACAAAGTCCAACTCAAACAATACTTGTTACTGAGGAACTTCACCATTTGGAGGAGGATCTTCCCCCTCTGAGCTTCCTCAGACTCTGAACAGACACCGCGTTCCCTCTGAGGACCATCTCTCTCCTTCCAGGACCTCCGGACGATTACTCTCTTAGTTCGTACTGTCATCTGTTTCTCTGCTTTGACCCCGTAAGGACGGAAGACCTCACCACGTGTGAACTCGAGGCAGAGGTTCACTCCTGGATGGGAAACGAGAGAGAGAGAGAGAGAGAGAGAGAGAGAGACAGACAGACAGAGACAGAGAGAGAGAGGCAGAGAGAGAGGGGCAGAGGCCTAGGCGAGACTCTCTTACAGATACAGTTCCAAACACTCTCACACCACACTCAGACTGCTTCCACAGACCGCAGGGTGATACGTTTTCTCAGTCGCCAGACGCAACTCCTAAATTCGAACTAGGTGAGCTTTCACCTTTCCTCTAGCACACTTTTCAACAAACCCCAACAACCTGAGTGACCACACCCCGAATCTCTGGCTCGGCCAGGATTTAATCACGCACTTAACCAATCACACGACACAAACACTTAGCCCTTAATGAGCACAGCTGTAGACACTCATTCACTCACACACCCACACACCTCTAGTCCAGAGCCCTAACATTCAGGTGACCTAGTTCTCCTGTGATGAGTCGAAGGATCCCCAGACGTCACAGATGGATGGATAGATAGATGTTTATTGCGCTTGTATGCACAGCTATACAATGAAATTTCAATGAGCTTAACTGAAAGTGCATTTAAATAATGTATAAAAATTTAAAGGATAAATATATGTAGATATATACACACTTATATATGTATAAACAATACATATATAAACACATACTGCACATTTATAATAAACTAGTACATAGTTGGTCTAATCAATTCTTATTTGTTAATGTGTTAATGTGCCATATCTGTACATGGTTGCTGAGTCCCATCATTGCTCACAAACATTCACAAAGATTTTTTTAGCTTGTCTGGGTCATGTCAACTGAGGGAGGAAGACAAAGCAGCAGCCTAAGTTCCAAACATGATAGTTTATTTACAGTGAACAAAGCTCACTAAGTCCAAACTCAATTCGTCGACGTTCCTTAGGAGCATCACTCCCTTGAGAAAGCTCCCACTCTTCTGAACGTCCTCAGTCTCGGAGTCTCCTCTGAGGACCGTCTATCAGTCAGCGACCTTCAGACGGTTACTCCAGTACTGTCCTCTGATCCTGAGCTCAGCTTCCCGTAAGGGCGGTAGGCCTGCCTACGTAAACCACAAGCACCACTTCACTCCTGAATGGAAAACAAACAGAGAGAGAGAGGGGGACGGACCAGAGCAGCCTGTGTAGCGTGCCACACTTGTCTTGACTGCTCTGCATGGATCGGGCTTCTTTCCTCCTTCACTCTGCTTGTCAGGGATCCAGACATTCTCCTGTACCATAGGCTTCACCTAGACAACAGTGTTTCCCCAGACACAGTTCCAAACACCCTCATACCAAACCTGGACCAGCTCCACTCAGAACTCAGAACCACTCAGGGCAATACGTTTTCTTAAACTAGGTGAGTCCCTCCAGCACACTTCCTAACACACCTCTAAAGTTTCAAGAGTTGCTTGGATCGTTACTTGGCTTCTTGGAGACCACGCACCTTCTCTTTGGTTCAGCCAGGATTTAAACTCTCAATCCACCAATCACACAGCACACACTCTAAGCTCCTAATGAGCACATCTGTAGCCACCCATACTCTCACACTCACGCACCTCCTGACCGAAGCCCTATCGTAGCCCAACCCCGTGTATTTCACTTAACACACAGCTGATCATTACGTGCCCTCTGGCTCTCGACCAGAGTCACCTGGGACCTAATGATCACACCCCTCACTCTAGTACTTCACATAACCTAAAGGCTGCCTTCACTGCAACCACCCTGAAACTTAAACACACCTCTCTAATGTGCACCAACTTAACTTAACTAGACTGAAGGCCTGCCTTTAACGGCAGCCACCCTGAGACATCACTAAACTTAAAGACTCTGTAATGGCAGCCACCCTGAGACATTACAGTCTGTTCTGTTTCTGGAAGAATATAAAGTCACCTGTTAACATCTGAATGATGGAGTTTGATACGGTTGGTGCTGGAGGTGGTCAGTGCACATAGAGCCTTGTGTATAATGTTTAAAATGTCTGTACGAAACCAAAAGTGTTATACTAAACATCCCACCAAGTTTGGATGAAAAATGAACTAGAAATTAAATGGCATAGCTTAAAAGTCATTGATTCGAGCAGTGACTGACAGGCCAAACACTCCCAATCTGCTGCATGACTGAAACAGATCTAAACTCAACAGTGTGAGTGAAGGAGAAAAGAATGAAACAAGCTCTGTGTGAAGATTTTCTGTGCTGACGACTCCCTAAAAATATCCAGCTTTTCTGCAGCGACGTCTTAAAAAAGGTAATTCACTTTACTGCTGGGTGCACCAGGGCATGGGGGCTTTTGACCCACTTTTCAAACTACTGGGCAGATTACTCATCATTTTTTTTTAGTTCAGAACACCAAAAAAATTGGGCTAGCCAGCTGAAGTAGCGGAGTTGGTTTTCTTTTCACTATAAAACCAAACCCCTTCATTTTACCGCTTAAAATTACTTTAATGTTGACCATACAGGAAATTAAGGAAAATTAGGGGGGAGCGTGCACAGACTAAGGCTGATTAAGGGGTAAAACTACTGAATTTCCTTTTTTCAAAAGGAAAAACCTTTTCAAAATTTCCTCTTAAATAGTAGAACCTCCTAAATTAACACCTTAAATGTAAGATTAAGGGGTTTCACACTCATGCATTAATTCTAATTTTAAGGTCAAATTAAGAAGACAGTTTCACAAATTAATAGCCACTTAATTCAAATGAAGGGATTTAATTTTTAGGGGTAAATTAATTAGGGTTAGGCACATTTTAAGTATGTAGTGTTTTGTAGTGACAGTGTTTGAAACTGTGAGTCCACGTCTCAAATCCAGGAGCTATTGACAGATTGACAGGACTCACCCTTTTGACAAACCCTGTCAAAAGAAAGGTCAATGAACGTTCAGCAGCCAAAGAAAACAGACATGTTGTTCAGAGAGGGGACATGTCATCTCATGCCACACTGAGCAAGTAGTCCATTCCATCTGTTACTCTAGAAACACAAATGCATAGATACACAAGGCCACTTCAAAAGAGGCAGAAATGGCTTTTTTAACGCACTCTGAAAAGGAATTAATTACAGAAAACCAGAAAAAGGACTGTGATAACAGTATTTTCACCAGGTTCCTGACTGTTGGTCCAATTTCACTTTATATCCAAGAAAGGTCTCCGTATCACTCCTCTGCTAACAGTTCCGTCCTAAAATGACAAGGTGCTTCGTTCCATTATATTTGCATTCATACTTATTTTTCACACTTACGTTTCACACAAATGGAGCATGCGTGTTTCTTTGAGGTGTAAAATGTTTTAACTAACAGCACTGAGGTATTCCACTAACTCAAACAAACCCAAGTTACACAGTGGTGTACAGCTTCCTGCACTGAACTAGTCTATTGTGCATTCAGCTGCATACCAACCAGCAGGCTTTCCGACTCTCAGCATCAGACGTGGCACTAAATGAATATTCAGAACACCAAGAGGCAGAGATGCTTGTGCTCCCCCCCACAGTCAGAGCGTGTCTGGAGTCGTGCCCTCACTCCTGCCAGCCCCCACCAAGAGACTCATTACACATCAATCATTCAAGTGAGACAAAACGCTGGCTATGTTTACCAGCCACACTGTCTGCTATCAGAAAGCTGGGAATTGTCTGTTAGTGAGCCACGAGCAGCTCCAGTGTCAGACCAAGTAAGCCTCACACATCAGAGGAGCAACCTGCAGAGAACGGCTAGTTCAGAGGTAGAAAATGAGCTACACACACACACACAGCAAATACACACACACACACACACACACACACATACAGCAAATACACACTGCTAAGCCATGACAGTAGCGGAACAAATTCACATTCTGCTGTTATGGAACTGAGACTGATATTTTCTTGAAGTTGACTAAACTATATTAAAGGGCTCATACCAAAGGCAAAGTCAAAGTGAACTTTTTTGTCATCTCAGCAAGTATGCAGAGAAGAAATGGCGAGGCTCAGGTTCTACCGTGAACGCAGAGTAAGTGGGCAATGTGCCAGTAAAGTTCACACAAGAAAAACTGAAAGATGTTTGATTTGACCAAACAAGTCCTGAGTGTGTGAACAGCTCTGTACAATACATATAAATATGAGTAAAATGTGCAATGATTGTTGGGAATTGTGCAAGCAGAATAACCAGTATAACCAGTATAGACAGTATAAATAGTATAAATAGTATAAACAGTATAAAACTATGAAGTATAAATAGTAGCTTCATCTGAACAGTACAGTACAGTCGCCAAACGTACAGCATGTATTCTTAAATATTGCAGAAAACTGATTTTTCTTGAAAGAAAAAGATTTGATGTATTTTGTGAACACATTCATCCCCTGATGCACATAGTCCATATCTGTAATCCAAGCTGCCAAAAGGCCTGATTACTGTTGTGATGTCACAAAAACAAACGCATTTACATTTGAATTTATTTATGGAGCCTACGGCAGTTTAGTCCAGCCAATTAAATTTGAAGTCAGGGTGTGAGTGTTTCACAAAGGCACTTCCCAGAGTGTGAAACTGTGGGAGCCAGCTGTGTGATCGGTAAGACACTGAAACTTTGCCAGGTAGTTTTCATAATGAATACATTTATCTACATAAAAAAATTAAGCTCAAACTTGACCTTTAAAAAATTAAACATTTTTCTCAGTTTCACACTCTGGGAAGTTAAGGTCTTTTGCCTTTGTAGGGCAGTTCAGCTGCTTTTAGAATGAAGTACAATCCATCAACCAGTCAGTATAGAGCCCAATTACAAGTCAGTCTTAAAGGCACAGTAACAAATCACCTGTTTAAATTCAAGAGATAAAGAGAGGTTGGGAAATGGTCAGGAAAGTCACGTGTATGTCAGTGCTGGAGCTCTGGGGAAGAATATGTATGAAACTTCTCCACCTTCTCCGCCAGCACCCCTCATTATGTTGTCCTTCTGTAAGCTGGGCCTCTCTGAGCTTCTCTGATCTGGACCTGAGCCGCTGTCTCTGATTGGGTCTTTTCAGGAAGGGTCAGTTCAGTGATGGTCAGTAACAGTAGCTTTGGATGTGCATTCATGAGTGTGTGGATTTCTAGTATTTATGCCTTCTGTGTTCATTACCTGGTGCTGCATTCACTTTTTAATCTTAAATCAACACAATGGCTCTCCATAAACTTATCTTTAAAATGCTGACAGCATCGCTGTTAATGCAGTAACTGAAAAAACGCATATTTCTCTTACCAGCGAGGTGAAATCTGCCTCGATTCTGAAATCTGCCTCTGAAAACTCGCGAGGGGGCCCCCCTTAGCAGACTCCTCACAGTTATGCTTTAACTGGTGAAACTGGAATTTAGATTTGTCAGTGTTGCACATTGTGAATGAGATATGCCTTATGCAATGTTAAAGGGAGAATAGGGTGCCTTTTTGATTATGCACACATTGTTTTGTTATGCCATGTGTACTGAAGTTAATCCCCACCCATTTCTTTTCCCTTGGAGATAAATTGTAAACTGATCATGTGAAAATTAACATTATACATCATTGTAACATTGTAACATGTAACATTATACATCATAAAATTTCATGTACAGACCTTCTTTTTAATAAATGCAGTAATGCAAGCTCATGAAAATGTGTTACATGAGCATCCACAGGTCCATGAGTGAAATTTCCTTTCCTTTTATAAAAATGGAATATTTTACTTGAAGGTGACATGCCAGTGATGACAGCTTTAATGATATCATCTCATTAGGTCACGTCACTGTAATACATCAGTGGACCCTTAACTGGACATCATTAAAGACTGGTCTAGCCAAAATGACTCAAGTTTATTTAACCTGCTTCATCAAAGCACCATCAGAAACTCCTCAGGGGAATCTGAGGCTCTTCGGCAAACAATGAAAATGTTTGTGATTTGTTAAAGCGTTCATTTTGGGACTGATGCCACTGGGGACTTCAAAAGCAGCAAGTATTATTCACAAATAATACACTGCACAGTTCTGAACCCGCAAACTGATAATGGCCTGATATATCAACGACCTGAAATACACATGCAGTCCTGAACTATTCAGTGAATAGTGAGATGTTCATACAATGAAAATTACACAGGTCAACAAAAAAGAATGTAATAATCAGAAACCACAACACTTTTCGAAATCAGTTTTTCATGCTGATTTCAGATCTGCTTTCAGTTTTTTTCAGTCACATTAACTTTTTGAATTATGAGTAATATTAGATTTGCAATAGACTTGCATGCGGTTTTGTAACTGTTTCAATATTTTCAGAGTGAAGTCAGACAGGCCACACTGTAGCATAGATATAATGATCAGAGTCAGTCAGACACCACTGTTTCTTCACAAACACTCAGCATATGATTATTATATCATCATTATACCAACTATCATGCAGTTTAGAACTAGCCTCATCACAAACACTGTACCTGCAGGAAAAACTGAACACAGATCTGAGATCAGCAGGAAAAACACTACAGAACACACAGAAACTGATCTGATGACTTTGACCTGCTGACCTGTGTTATTGGTTTTGATTTGTATGTAGTTTTAGAAATGACTGATTTAAAATCTTCAATTAAGATGAAACAGTGCCCTCACACACAAGAGCTTATCCCAGTTCAGTTAGGGGGTCATTAAAATGTGCACAAAAGCAAAACAGCACAAAATTGGAGACAAATTATGCACCCAGATCGGTTTTCAACAAATTCCACAGGTTTTTCTTCCTGTCTCATTATTTTTTTATCAAAGTCGGGTTGAAAGGTAATTGGCCTCCTTTAAAGTCCAATATTGAAGCACTAGTTCAAAGGTTTCCAACACAAATCGAGGTCTTTTCAGACCAACCTGGTCAATCTTGTAGATCAGTTTTCTGGCAGCCCAGACACCCAGAGCCTGACCCAGCTCATCACGCACACCTGAAGAACACAGTTCATCTGTAGCAGGCGTGGTTTAAGGTTAAGGCTAAACTGCTAGGTGGTGGCCCTTCAGGACCATCACTGTCATAATCCTGCTTTCAGCTCCGAGGCCACTCGAGGGATGGCAGAGATGAGGAACAGCTGGATGAAACGGACAGCAGCAGCAGTTACTCAACATGTTTGTTTCCTCACATGTGGAACCCATGGATATGGAGTAATGCAGATTTCATGCGCGTCTGTGCAATTTCATGCATCTTGAAGTCCTTTCCTAGAAATAGGCCTGGTCTAAATATGCAGATCTAGGGTTTTGCAGAAAGTGTCTGGTTGCAATGAAGTAAAGAAATCCCAAAAACAACGTGTATCTGTGGTCACCAGTCCAGCTCTCCTGGAGACTGTAAGGAGTTTATTCTGAGTCCTAATCTGCCACACCTGGTTTAAAATGGGGCAGCTGGTGGGTAAAGGGGGGCATTTGGCTGACAAACTTATCCATTAGTTACAGGGACAGCCCCAACCCAACTCACTGTGGTAGAAAGTCGGGAGGTTAGAACCTGCAGCTTTGAGGACATGGGGTTCACAGGTTACTAGTGGGTAAAACACTTGCTCCTGCCATCAGTAGGTCATGGTTTTGAACCCAAGACCACCAGTGGCACCAGCGAGGGACCCATGAGCAAAACACCATCCACACAAACTCGGTTTCACTCGAGTGAATGGGTTCAATGCAGAGAACATTCACTTAAATCCCATTCACTTAAAGTAACCACACTGGATCAGTGGTCTTCAAACTACAGGTAGTTAAGATCTCCAGAAGATCCTTAAACAACCACTTACAGAATGTAAGAAAAATATGTTCTCAACCAGATGCTGATCTAAAGAAGGGACCCACTGAGGTGTTGTTTTGTATTGTTTTTGGTTTACCTCTACATGTCTTTTTGTTTAACCGCTACAGATAATGTTGAGACTGTGCCCACATTTACTGAAGCGCTACCTCCCTCTAGTGGACAAGATCGACGCTACAATCATGTTCCATTTGATCATATTTTATGCACTTTGTAGTCATGTTATACTTTTTTATGTTCATTAATTTACACATTGCATTAACCTGCGTGTAATTTGACCAGGTGTTTTACACCTTTTGTATAAGATTATATTCCTATGATTAATTATAGTACTAATAAAAAAGTAACATCAGACCATTTCTATCTATCTATTTAGCATGAAAGCTGCACTAATGGTTTGATTTCTGTCCTTCTTTATATATTACATACTTATAACGTCAAAGAATGTCTTGGTATGTTGTTCTTTGTCACAGTATACGAATGACAGAGAATTTGCACTTAATAGACAGCTCATGTCGATCATAACATGCTCACATCAGAAATCATGAATGTAAGAAAACATGAAGAGTACAAAGATCAAGCATTTATTAAAGGCTACCCCCACCACAGCCTTAAATACCATATAAAAATATTGCAGGCAATTTAAGCAAAGTGCGTGTATGAAATATAAATCTTATAAAAACTTTAAAAAGAATCCCTGATATGCATGCATATATTATTAAGAGAACTTAATAATATATTAATATACTGAAAGCTAAATTCTGCACAGAAAAACAAGAAGGAACTGTCTGAGACAGGCCTAAATAGCCAGCAAAATTAGAATGCCTTACTAATGCTGGTATTATCAAATGATAGGGATGCACCGAATATTTGGCCGCCGGAAATTTTCCACCAAAAATGCATTTTGTGTTTCATCCGAATTTTTTTTACGTGACCTAAACAGTGATGACACAATCAACAACCGCAACCTGCAGCGCCAGACTGGACTAGAGTGAACATTTCTGCTGTGTGGCGCACTTTGATATATCTAAGAAAGACACGCGGAAAGCCATTTGTGGAGCTTGGAATGCTGAAATTCTAGAGGGTGTGCATCCTCAAAGGCTTTCTTAATGTCGGGATTAACTTATCATATAAAATCAAAACATCCCGATCGCCAGAAGAGGCAAGACCCAGCGATGGGGACTCGAGTCTGAGACTCGGACTCGAGTCGAACTTAAGTCGCACGAACAAAGATTTTAGACTTGCCCTAAACGACTCGAGACTTGACTCGGACTCGGTGCTGCGACTCGTGAGTCAAAACTCGTAAACCGTGTTCATTTCATGGAATTATTTGTATCTCGCACTCTTTCCAACGACCTGAAAACCGCTCACCTCGCCCCGGTGTCCCATTACTTTTGTCTGAGGTGAACGGTTTTCAGCTAATAACGGTTTTCGA
>JBBJLR010052654.1:0-11676 GCA_037577145.1 Brachypetersius gabonensis
AACCTGATACAACTTCAGTACCAGCACAGTACAGTTTAAAACCTGATACAACTTCAGTACCAGCACAGTACAGTTTAGAACCTGATACAATTTCAGTACCAGCACAGTACAGTTTAGAACCTGATACAATTTCAGTACCAGCACAGTACAGTTTAGAACCTGCTACAACTTCAGTACCATTATAGTACAGTTTAGAACCTGCTACAACTTCAGTATCAGCACAGTAAAATTTAGATACAGAACGGTTCTGTAGCACTATGGAAAAGGGCCTATAGTGATGCTTAAAGGAGGTGGAGCTCAAAAAGTGACAAGTGAATGGAACAACAAGTCAGGGTCTCCTGAAATCAGCAGTGATCAACTGTGTTTACCCTTGGGAGCCAGATTGAGCATATCTCCAGCTTGGAGGGAGATCTCTTCCTCAGAGGCGCCGGAGAAATCAAACTCAGCCCGGGCCACCACATGGTCATCCTCTCCGCTCGCCCAGTTAGTGCCTGGACACAGAAAAAACCTGACTCATCATGGAGGAAATTGCTGATGCAATGACTGTGCAGACACAGCAATATAAAATATCATATAAAGTCAAAATAAAACACTGAAAAGGGGACATATTATGCAAACGTCACTTTAGTTATAAAATGTCTATGGGTTACAAAACAACTTCAAAAAGTTCTTTGCACAAAATCACTTTCACATAAAGAGACTCACCATCTTTATTCTTCAGTTTCAGGCCCTTTCAAAATGAGCCATTTCAGGGCTCTGTCACTTTTATGCAAATAAGCTGGCCACACCCCACCCATCCCATGCTTACACTGTGCCTTTAAATTATGGATTTCACACATTAGAATCCTTAACTTATGTCTTAAGTGTTTTTCTTTTTTTCCTTTTATCACTTCAATTTGTGACAGTGGTTCTATTCTGTATGGTGACCAGGCTGAAGGAAGGAAGGGAAGGAGAAAGAAAGAAAGAGTGAGCGATACACTAGAAGGACAAAAGTATTGGGACACACGTGAAAAGGGCAGAAAACACACGTGAAAAGGGAAAAATTTCCTTAGTGTGATGTCACAATGAGGGAGCAATCCAAAAGTCTCGTTCTGAAAGGGCCTGAAACTGTGAAGAATAAAGCTGGTGAATCTCTTTGTGAGAGTGACTTTGTGCAAAAAACTTAATGAACATGTTTTGTGGCCCATTATAACTTTTTTTTTTAAGTGAGTTATCCCCTTTAAATTTACTTTACAATATACTCAGAATGCTGAGGTCAGAAAGAAAGGCGGATATTAACACTACAGATAAATAAGCTTGATTCCTTTCTGCAAGAAAATGCGAAGTGTGATTGCATGGTTGCTATAAAACCAACATTTGGAGACACAAGCATTGGTTTTACACCCAAAAAAGGTCAAATGTTGTTAGTTTTTTTTTTGCCAAAAACTTCTACTCCAACAGTGCCATGTTTTACCACTAAACCATGGTAGGGGGTCGACTCACTGTCTCTTATCAGGACATTTATGGTTAAGGACGGCTGAAAACGGGTGGAGACGGGCATGTCGCCTAGTTCAACAAAAAAAAAACTTAAGAAAAATAAAACTTCCCGTCTCACTAGCTACTGCTAAAGCAGAGATCATCACTGCATCCTCCCACTCCCACTCACCGCTCTCCTCCGAGCCCTCCTCAGATCTCAGCAGCTTCCAGATCAAGTACGGCCCCCCGAACACCACGGCGAGGAAGAGGAAAATGGGCCAAGACTTGACTGAGCTGGACTGGGATTCGTCCAGTACAGGTCCCCGGGCCCCGGCGGCCGGCACCAGGCTGTCCGTCCACAGGTCCTCGGCCTCTAGGTCCGGCCGCAGCCCCAGTGCCCTCTGCAGGCGGCGGTAGAGGTAGCGCAGTGTGCGCACCAGGGCGAAGGCCGACAGCACTTTGGTGAAGTGGATGCGCAGGCGGGAGAAGTGGTTGGCCACGTCCAGCACGGCGCGGAAGCTGTTGTAGACGGCGGAGAAGGTGGCGTCCAGCATCATGCTGACCGACGAGAAGGCGTGCACGATGCTCTCGATGGACTGGAACGCACCCCGGCTGCTCTCCTCCGCCTGCTGGACAAAGCGGCTGGGCGGGACATCCTCTGCGTGGAAGCGGCTGTAGCCCAAGCCGCCCCCCAGGCCGTACCCGCCATAGCCGTAGGGGCTGTAGCCCCCCCCGTAGCTGTAGGGGCTGTAGGAGGAGGGGAAGGAGTTGTAGGCTGGACGGTAGCTCTGCTGAACAGGCCGTGGGGGGACTGGAGGCGCCATGCGCGTCAAGACCGGCGGACCTGGCGCCGGTGGTCTGCTCACTGACGCAGTGGCAAAATCTGTAGACCTGATACACAAGAATTATATATTTTATACACTAGTTAAAATCAGAAAACTTAATTTTATGACTTAACAGACACACAGAGAGAGAGAGAGACAAGAACCATATAAAGTATAAAGTATAAATAAATCCAATAAAACTCACAGTATGCTCCAAGCACAAATACTGGGGTATTAATAGTAAAGATATAGAACTTACAGTTCAGTGAATTAGTAGTAACACTATCCGTGATTAGGAGATCAGTGGTACATCAGTAATATTTCTCACAGTAAGACTATTTCACATAATGTTATATTTAATTATCTGCAGCCTTATTAGCTCTACCTTACAGTAGCATTCATTCTGTGCTTTCAATACATTAAAGGGCCTATTTCATCACTTTTCCATCATTTAAAAGGCTTTTATGTCTGTAAACGCTGGTGAAGTTTCAAACCCTCAAACAGTCCATGCTGCAAAAACAGCCACATAATTTCTGTGATGTCGCAAAAACAAATCTACATAAATTAGCCTGGCCCCTGCAAAAACAGCCAATCAGAGATCATATAAATATAATCACTCGTTTAGGCACAGTACACAGAAACGGTTTAAATACATAGAGGTTGGAAAATGGTTGAGTAATAATGATAATTTTTATATTTCTGGTTCACAGACCCACACAAACGCAAATGAGGCGGAAAATGTAGAATTCGGGTTAACAACTTTAACAACACCTTGGCCACGGAGATGACTCTCTACATATTAAATACAATCACTTTAAAAATGAATTAAAAAGGCCCAAAGTCTGTAAACATTGTTTCAAATTGTGCATTCACTCTCTCCATCCATTTCTGGAAAATGAGCTCCAAAAACAGCCCGTTTTCAAATCATAGGTTTTGTGACGTCACATTTAAACACGTGTTTAGTTTAGCTCCGCCCATTCCTGCACCGATTCTTCGACACCTGTAATGGTTTAATTGGTTACCAATCATGCACTGTAACACCTTGTAAAGGAAACTTGTTTTATTCTGACATATTTTCATGCATAGCTGTTCACACAACACCTTTACAGTGTGGTTCAAACCTAAAAACGTCAATGACAATGAAACAACTAAAATGTAGTATTCTGGACCTTTAATAACACATTGGCCAATCAGTGCCTTTAATGGTTAAAGATTAAACTTTATCAGAGCACCCAGTAAATCACCTGGAGCTGTGATTGGTCACCCTGTCAGAAACACTGTGATTGGTTAGAGGTTTGTTTCCATGTTGCAGCCTGTTGTTGTATCAGTATCGGAGAGAGTGATATCGCGATATTAGTGCAGAGGTGCTGCATCATGCAGCTCTACAGTGAGGTCAGGGCAGGGTGACCTGAGGAGGAACTTTAATACTCGAAAGTAATGGTCAAAGTTGGGAAGCTAACTTTAGCCTTTTAGCTATTTTGACTCAATAAATGACCCCTTTAGTTTCATTATTTAACAGTGGTGAGTTCTGACATATTGTCTGCCCCGTATAGGACCCGTGTGAAGGAAAAACGGAGGTCCAGTAAAATCTTTATTTCAGTAAAATCTGACAAAATTGCGTAAGAGTGTCGTTAGCTTGGCAGGCTAGCTCTCCCCAGCACGGCCTGTCCCGGAGCTGCTCCACCACACGGCCCAGCTTTCTCCTCACCTTCTAAACAGAAATAAAGAGCTGTACTGACCGGTAGCTCAGGGGAGCTGTTAAAGCGCCCGGGACGCGTCTCTCCCATGGCTTCGGAGGCGGCTGAGACATTATTTTGGAGCTAAAAAGCCACCGACACCGGAGCTCCCTGCCTTCAACTACTGTTGGCGTGTTTTTACCGTAACTACCGGTTTATACGCGCCACTCAAACACTCTTAAACCGTAATTACCCGAGACGCTCTCTCTTTCACTTAGGGACAACTTACTGTAAACATTTATTCTGTTCTTCTTATGTTACATATTACCAGAGATGTTCACAAGTCATTTTACCAAGTCCAGTTAAAGTCTCAAGTATTTGTGCTCGAGTCCAAGTCAAGTCTTGAGTTTCTGAGAGGTAATGTATCCAAACGGCGACCCTAAATGTGGGATTTTTAAGCTGTAAATGTTAAGATGATGTTAATTGGTCACGCCTCGCGATTACAATTGGTTGTTACTTGGCAGGGGGCGGGACTGTGTGCTGCGATCGTCCCTCACCAACAAGAAGGATTTTACTTAAATGATCATAAATCTAAATGTTAAATATGAAAAATATATCTCGCACTCTTAATGTGAAACTCCACAGTTATATAGGGCTCCCGTGACCCCTTTCCAACGACCCCTCGAAAACCGTTATTAGCTGAAAACCGTTCACCTTGGACAAAAGTTATGGGACACCGGGGCGAGGTGAACGGTTTTCGGGTCGTTGGAAAGAGTGCGAAATATACATAAACAATTCTGTGAAATGAACATTGTTTACGAGTAATTACTCACGAATCACAGCACCGGAGTCAAGTCTCAAGTCGTTGAGGGAAGTCTAAAGTCAAGTCTCAAGTCTTGTTTGCGCGACTTAAGTGCGACTCGAGTCCCCATCTCTGCATATTACACAATACAATGAACACATTTCTGCATTCTGTATCAAATGCTGGTGACCTAGTGGTTATGGAGTTGCCCCATGCAATCAGAAATGCAATCAATAGGCATATGCACAAAGCCCCCGAAATGTTGAAAAGTAGTACTATTTCCAGTGTTAAAACTGTAGCACAAGGGGGTGGACATTTTAAGAAGGGGGTTGATTTTGACTGTTTTTATTTCGGGGGAATGACATCCTTCCTCATTTCCGCCTCAACTCGACTACTGGTTCTGGCCTGGAATCCCAGGACTGTTGGTGGCACCACTGAGGTACCCTTGAGCAAGGTATCGTCCACAAACACTGCCCCCGCCCTTGACTTACTCAGTGGGTTAAATGCAGAGAAAGGATTTCACACCGTGTGCTGTGGTGTGTTCCCGTTTGACACAGGAACACTTTACGTACTGGCTCAAATGTTCAAGTTTATCAAGGATTTCAAGTTCAAAATTGTGGTGCTTTTGAAGATATTAAGGGTCCAAATCATCACTTTTAAAATGTGAATTAAAAAGGATTAAAATCTGTAAATACTGTAATCAGTAAACATTGATTCAAATGGTATATTTCCTCTCACATCCACACATACCATACATGGTAAATAAGATAAAAAGGGAGGTAGGAAAAGGGATGTGAATGATGATAAATCACGTTGAATGAACTGTGGCCTAGATTACACAGGTCAACAAGTTTCACAGGTTTCTGCTTTCAGTTTTTCAGTCACATCAACTTTTGAATTATGAGTAATATTAGATTTGCAATAGACTTGCATGCGTTTTTTTATTAAAGCGCAGGAACCAATAAAGAACTGTTTCAATATTTTCAGTGTGAAGTCAGACAGGCCACACTGTGGCATAGATATAATGATCAGTGTCAGTCAGCTACCACTGTTTCTTCACAAACACTCAGCATATGATTATTATATGATCATTATACCAACTATCATGCAGCATAGAACTAGCGTCATCACACAAACTGTGCGTGTGGGAAAAACTAAACACAGATCTGAAATCAGCATGAAAAACACTACAAAATCCAAACTTTTGAAACTTTTACATGATGATTTTGACCTCGTTTACTAGTTATCAACCTCCTTGCTTTCTTCACTAGATGGCGCTGTTGTGCAACACTTTATGTAAATATATTAGCGTTTTTTGGTTTTTTTTTTTAGATAATGGGTCTTCATCTGAGTACAAAACCTTCCTGCATCAAAACGCACAAAGTTTAATCACGTCTGCTTTATATCAGTTTTCCGAGGCTTTAATTTGTGTAAACTCCGTGCTGGAGACAGTGAGGAATTATGGGATTTATCTGACGAGTTCACCACAGTTTTACATCAGACAAATCACTAAATATGTTTACTGTTTGGAAGCAGAGCAGCCCGGGCGCTTCTGAGCTGGGGCTGAATCGGGGGAGCTGTGTGTTAACCTGCAAAAACAACAAAAAAATTGAGCTTTTTTTTGCTTAAGTCTGTTTCTAACTGTTAAAATGAACAGACACCCTGTGAGTAGAAAATACAAGCCAATCACAGCGCAGGAAATGCGCCCTTACTATCCAATCACAGCGCAAGAGACCCGCCCTTACTAGCCAATCGCAGCGCGGGAGATCCCATACTAGCCAATCATAGAGCAGGTGGGGCGGGATCCTCCTGAAAACGGGTGTGGAGTAAAACCCGCCCATAAACGGCCTCCCCCGCGCCCGGAGTCGTCATCGCGCACGGTGACGTTAGCGCGTCCGACCAATCAGCGCTTGGCCTGGGCCGGAGCCAGGCGGATGATATGGCAGCTTTGTGAGCTCCCAGGTGGAACCTCTCCTGTCCGCGGTTCGGTATTGTTTCTCCAGTCCGACAGGCCGCGGCTCCGCGGGGCAGGCCGCCCGGCGGAGGCTCGGTGAGATGATATACCTGATGTTGCTGTCCGCGCTGTGCGGGGCCGCGGTGGCGCTGCTGGTGCAGCTGGCTCTTCTGTACCGGAGGAGCCCGGAGCCCGTCCGCCCGAACCCGCAGTACCGTCGCCCCGCGGCCGACCCGGCGCTCCGGGACTACCTGCAGCCTCCCCAGCAACCCTCGCACTCCCAGCCCGCAGAGCAGGGCCAGAAAGAACCGGACAGCGCGCTGTCATCCAGGCATCCGGAGGGGAACACCTCCAAACCGACACCCCAGCCCCAGTCCTCCCAGCCTTCCCAGCCCCAGTCCTCACAGACCCCGCTGTCCGAGACCGCGGAGACATGCGGCTTCCTGAATGCCATCATCTTGTTCCTGTTCCGCGAGCTCCGGGACACCCCGGTGGTCCGCCACTGGGTCACGAAGAAGATCCGTGTGGAGTTCGAGGAGCTCCTGCAGACCAAGACGGCGGGGCGCCTGCTGGAGGGGCTCAGCCTGCGCGAGATCTCGCTGGGCAACTCGGTGCCCGTCTTCAAGACGGCCCGGCTAATGAAGCCCGTGGCCGTGAACGAGGAGGGCGTGCCAGAGGAGCTGAGCTTCGAGGTGGACCTGGAGTACAACGGGGGCTTCCACCTGGCCATCGACGTGGACCTGGTGTTCGGCAAGTCCGCATACCTGTTCGTGAAGATGACCCGGGTGGCGGGCCGCCTCCGGCTCCAGTTCACCAGGCTGCCCTTCACACATTGGTCCTTCTCCTTCCTAGAGGACCCCTTGATCGACTTCGAGGTGAAGTCTCAGTTCGAAGGCCGGCCGCTGCCCCAGCTCACCTCCATAATCGTCAACCAGCTTAAGCGGGTCATCAAGAAGAAGCACACGCTGCCCAACTATAAGATCAGGTAAAGGCCTTGTCTGACGTTTAGAGGTGATACAGTGTAGAGTAACGGTCCAGCTCTGGTCCACCAACCTTCAAGGAGAACCCATGCTGGAACCCTCTGTCTCACCATATCCTGGAGGGTCCAGTACAGTACGCACAGTTATCCTTTACAAAGAAGGCGAGCTGGATAACCTGAGCCAAAAGTCAAGCCTGGGTTAAATTAACTTCAGCTTTGGGCTTAAGTTATCCAGCTAAAATGCGAGATCCTGCTTTGTGAAGGCCTCTCTCAGACAACCGTCACCTTTAAACTTGAAGATGCTTGTTCTCTGCATGTTACTGTAAAATAACCACTCACTTTTGGTTCCTTAAAGAACCTTAAAGGACATATTTGTAAATGAGATGTGTGACTCATGTAGAACGTTCAGCATAACATTGAAGTGTCCTGGAAAGAATGTTGTGGAGTTTCTTCAGACCTTTAAATTAAGTTCTTCACTCTCATAAATGTTTCTTATATTACATCACTCACTCTTGGTTCCTTAAAGGACCATTTGATGGTTGGTTCTTTAGGGATGCTTTTGTAAATGAGATGTATGTATGAAGAACCTTCGGGTTTAAACATCCACACATAACCCAAAACTTTTATGTTTATATTTTTTAGATGTTAAATGAGTCCTTCAGCCTCGTTTAATGCCATCAGAGAACCATTTAATGTTATTTTGTGAATGAGATATGTGAAGAAGTGTGAAGAACCTTCGATGTAACAGAACAGGGAGGAAGGTTAAGTGATGTCTTTTCAGACCTTTAAAGGGAACATATTATGCAAAACTCACTTTAGTTATAAAAGGTCTGTGGGCTACAAAATATCTTCATGAAGTTCTTTACACAAAATCACTCACAAAAAGATTCACCAGCTTTATTCTTCACCGTTTCAGGCTCTTTCAAAACCAGCCATTTAAGGGCTCTGTCCTTCTTATGCAAATAACCTGTTGCTGGCCGCGCCCCACCCATCCCATGCTTACACTGCGCGTTTAATGGCGCCTTCACGTCCTTCGGGGAATTATGGTAAATACCAGAAGCCGACTTGAACACTGCACATGAACATCCCTCACGTCGTAAATTCCACTGGAGAATTGGGAGGGACATTTTGATACACGAGTTGCTGAGATTAGATCAACTTCTTCCTTTCAATATGGTGGAGAGCGAAGAACACAAGCAAGAGACCCCCGTCTTCCCATCTTACCTTGTGGCTGACCTGCGATACTATTATACAGTTTTCGCACAAAAATGAAGCTGAGTTTCCCGATATGTCGTGTGTTCTATATCTAAAGCTTTCACATATATTCTGGAAAATCAGTAGCCTTTTAAAAGATTACATTACAAGTATTGGCCCAAGTAACAGTTCAAGGCAAACTGTGGGTCTGCCATGTTTTTTCTTCACGAAGACAACAAAAGCACTTGAACACTTGTTATTTCCAAACTACAACACACTTGAAAAAGACAGAAAATTATCTAGAAAGTTATCTACGGTGGTTCCATGCAAATTTCCTGATCCTGGCGTCCAAACCGCTCATAGCAGCACATGATTCCTGACACCAAACTCTTTCAACTGACTCACAGAAAACGGACAGATGTTTATTTTTCACGCTTGGAGTGTTTATAGGACAGAAATGGAAATATGAAAGGATGCAAAAAGTGAGTTTTGCATAATATGTCCCCTTTTAAAAGTTTCTTTTATGGCGTCACTGAAAGAGCCCCAGCTGCAAGTGCTTTGGTAGATCAGTGAGGGAGGTACATTGATCTCCTGAAGCACCAAAACCTCACACTCCGAGCCTTGTCTGCTGACGAAGGGGTCACTGTTCCTCAGAAAAGACTTCTGAGAAGGTCAGGGAGATGTTTGTGTGGAGAGTTTTGAGTGAAAACACGACATCAGGGTTCAGGTTGGAGAACCAGTCAGACCTCACCTGTTGCCCCGTGATGCCTGGGGGCTTATTGGCCTGACCCAGGCGTCGCTGTCACACCTCATTGCCAGAGATCGGGGAGAGTTGGCGAAGTATTGTGAAGATGTGTGTGTGTGTTATTTCCCTTCTAACTTTTCATCTTACTTTAAGCTCTCACTCTCAGTCCAAAGACCTTTATAGTGCCTTAATGGTCCTCAGAGCTGCTGCAGCTGAAGGCCATGAAATAACAGCAGGAAAACAAACAGCAGCATTGCTTCATATCCATAATGACTCCAACTTCTGTTTGTCGCTTTCAAACACCTACCCTGGCGTCTACTGTCACGAGTGTTGACTTTTGCACACGCCCAATACACACCTGAACAAAAGAGTGACATTTCTCTGCTGCACGCAAGTCATGACAGTTATTCAGGTTATTCAGACCATCACAGTATAGACAAAATATCAGTATTGCTGTTATACTGCTACACTGCCAGACAAAAGTAGAGATTTTGCATGTTACTGACTTAACATTTACAAAAATGCCCTAATAAATTAGCAGTATGTTCACAACATAATAAAAATATATCGTTATAATATAATAACGATATTGTGGATCTCCAGACAAGTGTTAGATATTTACGGAGCTATTAAGTGCTGAAACAGCAACGAGTGCATTTAAAGTTAAAGGACAGTCTAGAGTTTGACTCTGAATCACCAACAACCAGTTAATGGTAGTCAGACGTGCAGTGTTACAGATTCTCTCACCTTAGAAAGGAAACTGGTTTTATTTAACACAAGTGTGTGTGAAAATTATATTGAACAAAAATATAGAATTCGGGCCCTTTTATAACACATTGGCCAATCAGTGCATTTAATGGGTAAAGATTAAAATTACAAAGACCTTTATCAGAACACCCAGTAATTCACCTGGAGCTGTGATTGGTCACTCTGTCAAACTCTGTTTGGGTGCGGTATTGGGTTGGTATCTGTATTGGCTGATGCTCAAGGGTTAGGTATCGGATTGGTGTTGAATGACACTTTAGGGTGCAGTATCAGTATGGGGTTGGTATGAGGGTGTGTATTGATAGCCACCCCCCCCATACACACACCCAAACAAACATACACAGCTTCATTTAGAGTGTAGGGGGAAGCTATGGCTGAAAGTTACGTAAACGGATGAGCATGTTGCACTAGTTGGCATTTTAATTGGTGGTAAAATCATAACCATGATTTAATTGTCAATTACAGTGATATGATATTTTGGCCATATCACCCACTCCGATGGTATCAGTAGATAATCGGGGTGTTGGTATCGGTCTTGGTGGATAATCGCGGTGCTGGAATCGGTCTTGGTACATAATCGGGACGACTGTATCAGTAGATAATTGGGTTGCTGGTATCGGACCTGGTACATAATCGGGATGGTATCGGTCTTGGTATCAGATATGGAAAAGTGGTGTCATGTTGCGTCTAGCTCCGGGGTCCCAGTGTTCCAAACAGGCTTATTTTTTGCTTTGTCTGGTAATTTAATTTTGCTGGACTCTAGCCTGGGTCAGCAGTGTTGCGCTTGGGCTGCTTCGCCTGGCTGCTGGGGGTCAGTGGGTTAATTAGTTGGAGAAGCAGCTGACGGAGGGTTTAGTGCTGAGCGGATGGATATCGAGCGGCTCGCTGTGTAGTTTGGTCACTATATTGGACATGCGTTCAGATTTATGAGCTTTTTTTTGTGTGGTCAGTGGAAACTGGCCCAGCTCTGCTTTGGCTTTTGAGGGCTTCAGCTGTCCTGTAATTAAGAGCAATAGGTGTACCGAGGTTGTTAAAGTTTAATGGTCTTATCCAGATAAGTCTCCCGAGACACTTAATTTTCACCCGTAAGTAACTGCTATTCATGAAATCTTGTGTTCAATATGGCGATAACAGCCTCTGCAAAACTCCTATCACAAAAGGCTGCAATATAATGAGCCTCTAACCAATCAGTCTTTCACTCCCTTCCTCTGTCTGTCTGTCTGTCTGTCTGTCTGTCTGTCTGTCTGTCTGTCTGTCTGTCTGTCTGTCTGTCTGTCTGTCT